>FIZR01009883.1:0-30924 GCA_900060175.1 Ferrisia virgata | reverse complement strand
AAATTGCCGCCCCTGAAAATTTGCCGCCCAGGGAATCTTTGCTCAATAACCCCCCCCCCCCCTAGCTACGCCACTGGGTACTTTTTTACCAGCAAAAAATAGTGAACTGCAGCGTTTAGAGCTTAATTTTTTTGACGCCTGATCCCTAAAATTTTGCAATTTTTGCATTCGCTTCGTTGGCCTATATATTTTTCACTTTCAAAAAAAATATTTCAGCGACCCCTCTCTCCCCTCCATAAGTCGACAATAGTTACGCTACTGGCGACTATGCTTTTTTTTCTTTTTAATACGACAGAAGGTGTGAAAAGAGTTCAATCATTACTGTTTTCTGTAGACTTTTCAAATAAGAACCCATCAGATATAAATTGACTATATGAATATCTGAATGGATTTTCAGTGATAATTTCTCTTCATCTACGGTCCCTCATCCCTCTTCATCAACCTATAATTTATTCTTATATTCTTACAATTGTCATATCAGACTGATATGTAGACAACAATCCTTAATTTAAATCATTGTAGGCACGCATGTGTTTGAAAAACAAAATTATTCACATTGCCTAGATCGCTACATAATCATCTCTAATTGAAGTGGCTTTTGAGTCAACCTAATACCTCGTAGGTAAGTTAATTTTTTCGCAAATTTCCCACACATCTTGTCGACATATTTCATTCGAATAAAATTATTATTAAAACAATAGACAGATAATATAACACATAATACATCCAACACATTACGCTTTACCTAACTGTCTATGCCTACGTATTTTTTTTTTACACAGATATCTTAATGAATGTCATCATATCCCAGCACACGGCTCATTTCATTGATGATTTGGTTTAATCATACAATCCGTGTAATTACAACAAATAAAATTCGGGTTGATCGGTATCGTTACCTTTGTCAAGGGGTCGTAAATCATCGAAGGCTTCCGGAATAGTATTGGTAGTTTGGTACGTTAGGTGTATATCATGTAGTCGCCAATACCCGGCATTTGTTCTACGACAATAGGTACTATCTTTTACTTTACCATTAATTTACATCCGCAATACGCATATATCCACATGAATGTATTTATATGTATAGACGAGTTATTAATTCAGTCACACGTATTCGAGGTGCAAAGGACGTTAGGTATATTAAAACATAGAGCGACAGAAGCGTAAAAGACGAAGAAGGACGAGAAGAAAAATAAGAAGACCGACGACGGATCGGCGGCAATCGACAAAGCTTTATTTAATAATAATCTGGCGCTATTTCCGCTTCGCGTGGTACTACACACCAAAAACGTATACCCAGCTATATAGCTACCCTTCGATATATTGGTATTTTTTCGAAACGTTCGTAATTAAAAGGTTCCTGCAAGTTCCCAATTCCCAAAAATACCGGAAGGCTGATTGGTCCATCCTGTACTCGAATGATTTATTTAGCCCCGAGTGGTATTATCAAGTACCGTTATACGTGTACCGCACCATACCGCCTCCGCCTCGCCACTCCTATGGGTAAGTATATGTATAGCATTATACTATACGTCTCTATAGATTCTGTATTATAAGTCTACCTGTCTGCAACTGACGTATCTCCCTATACGCTTATAGGCCCATGCTACAATATTCCCTTCCGTGTATTTGGTATAGGTACTTGGTTATGGTACCTATACTGTCTATATGTATTATAGATGAAAATGCATCGACTAAAACCAAACAACGAAATAAGCAAATATAAACATACGCTACCAACAACTGCAACAACACCCTCTCAGGAAGAAAAAAAAAACCTCATTATATATACGAATAATACCGTCGTACGAGTACGAGTAACTCTACCTCTAGTAAGTGTACATTTCAAAGTATGTACACAAAATTTAGCATTTTATGCCCGATTTACTATGTCATATTGTCAATGAAAACCAGGCTGTTGAAGTCTATCAACCTGCGGCGCATGAGGGGCGGGAGAATTTCAAATAAATCTGTTTTGGGGTCCTAGAAGACCATTAAGACCATTTTTGGCCATGTCAGATATTTATTTTTATTTTATTCGTCTCCTCATCCGAAGACTGAAGCCATTTACTCTGCTCGATACCGACCAAAATCACTCCAATTCGGTCAATCGGCTCAGTTTGGCGGCAGATTAGATATATATGAGTCGAGATAAGCGATATGTCCAAATTTGAGAGAGGGGGTGCTGAGGGACTGAAAAACGAAAAAATTGTTTCTTCTCAGGCTAATCGATAGAAGATCTAGAGTTGCATCACATATCTGAAAAAATCAACCTCCTACGTCAATTAGGAGGGCAGATATGGGGTTTGACCTTGAAAAATCACCGTACCTCCCTTATCTTACCACTAAATTAACCTAGGAGATTGAAATTCGGTATGTACTTTTAGTAGGGGCCGTAGAAATGCTTTTTGGCGGTTTCGACTTTTTATCTTCATTGCAGCCCCTCTTCATAGCCCTTAGAATGTGGTTTTTGGCTTGTTTTTCCCGTCAAATTTTCAAATTATTTACTCTGCTCCATACTGACCAAAATCACTCCAATTTGGTCAATCGGCTCAGTTTGGCGGTGGATTACATACATATGAGTGGAGATAACTTCGGGTCAAAACTCAGATACACCTAAATTTGGGGGAGGGGGTGCTGAGAGGCCAAAGTTGCAAAAAATATTTCTTTTCAAATCAATCGATAGGAGATCCAAAGTTGTATAACGTATCCAAAAATCAACCTCCTAGGTCAATTACGAGAGGAGATATGACGGTTTTTCCCTTTTTGACCTTGAAAAAGGGCTCTTCCTCGCCTATCTCTCAACCAAATTGGCTAGCGAGTTGAAATTTGGCGTGTGAACTTGATAGGAGCCCTAGATGTGCCTTTTGGAGATCTCGACTTTTTTTAGCTTCATTGCAGCCCCTCACAGCCCTAAAAATTTGTTTTTTTAGTCGGGTACACCCCTCCAAATTGTGCTAGGAAGTTGAAATTCGGTATGTATAATAGATGTGCTTTTGGGGAGGGATGAGGTCTCGACTTTCCAGCCTTATTGCATCCTTTCACAGCCTCAAAAATGTTTTTTTTTTCATTTTTTGAGTTTGTTCCTCGCTTAACTCTCCTCCAAAATGTGCTAGGAAATTGAAATTTGGTATGTACATTTAGTAGGGTTCTTAGATGCGCCTTCAAGGGGCTTTCGACTTTTTAATTCCATTAAATCCTTCTTACCCTTAATACTGTTGAGAATTTTTTTTTCCAATTTTCATGATTATAATATGCCACGAAAATCAGGCAGCGATGCTTTTTTTTGTTTTGCAGTTACACAGCACTCATCTCTGCACTCTGCTGGAAACAGTTGGCAAATAAGCAGCCAAAAAAGAAAAAAGAAACAAACATCATTTAACATCTATCTACCTCTTACATCTTACAGTAGAATATAAATAGTATTTTATCGAATAAGAATCGCGAAGCAATTAAAGAAGCGAAGGCGTGGTAATGGTCAGCAACCTAACGCGCGTTTTATATCAAATCAAATTTTTGATATACGTCCCTCTTTCTGCCGCCTACCACCGCTTTCCAGATGATTATGATGATGATGATAATAATAATAATAACGACGATGATGATGATGATTAGTAAGAAATACCAAATACGTACCTAATTCGTGTTAACCGTGCTAGCTCGTTGGCTCGCTTCACCCACTTAGGTAATAGGTTTATATAGTACCTACCAAAATACTATATTGCTGTATACCTCTATGGTATTTTATTAAAAGGCGCCAAAGCACTTGCGCCCTTGAGAAGTTCTCACTCGAGCCGCTATATTTATTATATTACCTTACGAAAATTTACAACCAAAAAAAAAAACCAATTAATAATTTTTAAAAACGAAAGCCGCCCTGTTAGTTAACTCAATTATGGATTATATCATACTACGGTTTATGTACGCCTACATATAGCATACGTATGCTTATATGTGTTGGCTTTACATATGCATTTTTAGTCATTTTTGGATAGATTTTTTTTACAACATATAAAAACTATAGCATAGTATTCACCGAATGAAGAAATGAAGGGAACCTAGGGGGAAAAGTGAGATGAATGTTCTTTCGAAATAAGGCTTTCATTTTTTCTCGCTGCTGATAAATACTTGGCAGTGCATCATGCAAAGCGAACAAAAATGATTTTTTTTTTTTCAAATTTTCTACATAATTAATTTATAAATACATAATCGGATATTTTTACGTCATATGAAATTTATAATTTATATTAATTACTTCTAATAAGCACGTTTTTTTTTTTAACTGACCAAAAATCTTGATTATGAAGCAAACCATTGATCTTACTAATCATACAGAAAATTTTAGAACACATCATGCACTAGAAATATTGTCCACTACAATTCCACTCTACATGAATTTTTTCTCCAGCGAAAAGCATCGCAAAATATTTCTTTTTGAGCCTGATTCCTGCAAAATAAAGGAGATAAGGGGTTATGGAATAAAACAATGGCAGCGCCCCACGATGTTTTTTTATGATCAATGGTAGAGAGGGGTTACAGGTAGATTTGGGAACAAAAATATTGGATAAAGATCGAATAAAAGCCACGAGAAATTCTTGAAAAATGAGTAACAATTGACCTGAAATATATAAAAAAAAGTTGAAAAGCATAGAAAATTGAATAAAATTCAAAAAAAATGGGTATGAAGTGTAAAATCACAAAAAATTGTTGAAAAATTATTGAAAGTTGCCCCCGGAATATGAAACAAAAACGTTGGAAATCATGATATTTGAAAAA
Organism: Ferrisia virgata; assembly: GCA_900060175.1. Classification (NCBI taxonomy): domain Eukaryota; kingdom Metazoa; phylum Arthropoda; class Insecta; order Hemiptera; family Pseudococcidae; genus Ferrisia; species Ferrisia virgata. Next base: position 26,148 of record FIZR01009883.1, on the reverse strand, counting down.
AAAAAATGGGTGAAAGGTGCCGGATATCAGACAAATATGACGAAAAAATTTTGAAAAAATAGAGAAAATTGACCTAAATCATGCCAAAAAAAAGTTGAAAATCATCGAAAACTGGGTAAAAATTTGAAAAGAATGGGTAAAAAGTGCGTAAAATTGATTAAAAATATTGAAAAAAATCATGAAAAGTAGGTGAAAATAGACGAAAATTACGAAAAAAAAAATGGTTGAAAATAATCGAAAATTGATTTAAAAAATTTGATAAAAATGGGTAAAAATAAAATCGTCAAAAATCACGAAAAAATGTTGAAAAATCAGTGACAATTAAACTAACATATTGAAAAATAATTAAAAATCACTGGAAATTGGACAAAAATTTGATAACTGGTAAAAAAAATGAGAAAAACTGATCAAGAAACACGAAAAAATGTTGAAAAATGAGTAAAACTTGACCTAAATTATGACAAAAAAAGTTGAAAATCATCGAAAACTGTAAAAATTTGACCAAAGATTGGTTAAAAAACAGTACAGAAAGTTATGAGAAAACTGTGAAAATTGACCTAAATTATCACTAATTATAGAAAATGGAGTAAAACTGATAGAAAAGTCGGAACAGTGCAAAAAATTGATCGAAAAACACGAAAAAATCGTGAAAAGTAATAGAAAATTGACCAAAATTACGAAATAAAACGTTGAAAATCATCGAAAATTGGGTATAAAATTTCCTAAAATGGGCAAAAAATAAAGAACATATTTCAAAAATCATGAAGAATTGTTAAATATTACGGAAATAGAGTAGAAGTTTGACCGAAACGAATAAAAGGTACCAAAAATCGTTTGAAAACCACAAAAAAAATGGTTGAATAATGGATGAAAAATGACCCAAATCATGAAAAAAATCGTTGAAAATCATCGAAAAAAATATAAAAATTTGATAAAAGCGGGTAAGAAGTGCCGGAATTCGATCAAAAATCATGAAAAATAGTTGAAAAGAGGGTATAAATTGGTGTATATTATATAAAAAATTTGATAAAAATCACGAAAAAAATGTGGAAAACTTAGTAAAATTGACCTTAATTATGAAAAAAAAAAAAACCTTTTCATCATCCAAAATTATGAAAAAATTAGAAAAAAATAGATAAAAAGCGCAGAAAATTGATGAAAAATAGATGATAATTGACCCTAAAAAATATGAAAAAACACGTTGAAAGTCATTGAAGGTTGAAAAAAATTTGACAAAAATGGATGAAAATTGACCGGAAATATGAAAAAAAAACAGCTAAAAATTTTCGAATATCAAATAAAAATTTTAGGCTCAAAATTATAAATTTTTGATTTAATTCTTTATGGATCAAAAAAGCAAATACTCGCAATGCAGCATCAAAATAAAAACAAGCAACATGCAATCTTCCGAAAAGTAATACATAATGTGAGTAACTGAGTAGATTTCGAAATTCGAACCTTTTTGAAAATCGAAATTATTTCAAGTGTAAATGATTCCCTAATCGTTAGTCCATTCAACTTCATCAAAAAACGACTCGACCAGGAAAAGAAAAACCGTAAAAAAGTAAAATTTTATTTTTTTTCCTTCATTCAACAATCGGTAATTTCACACTTTCGTTTCCCCCCTCCCCCCCAAAAAAAAACGAAAAAAGAAAAAAAAAGGAAAGTATTCCACGGTGTGTTACAGGAAAAAAACACACGTACATGGTGGTAGGCGAACATTAAAAATCTGATGAACATCGAGCGGACTATTTCTTACGTGGTTTACCCTTGAACTTGTTTCAGAAGGTCGCGGTCTTGGATTTTTTATACAGTATTTACCATAATATATGTAGGTACGTACCGCACCTATTCCTCTACACCTATAACATGTAGTATTCGAGAACAACAACAACAACAACACCAAGCTAGAGAAAGAGATACAGAGAGTGAGTGTGCGAGGCAAAAAAAAACAGAAAAACCATTTAACGGGATCTGTGAGTTGCTGGGTCATCGTGTTGTATTGGGGTAGAAGACCGTCCTCTCAAAGGTAATCCACACAACCACCGCGCAGAATGCAGCAATGAAAAAGGATTCGCCCTTAATAACCAGGAAGTAAATTAACGTTGTCTTTTCCTCGATCTTTTTTTTTCTATTTCGTTTTCTTTCTTTCTTCTTTCCTTTATTCTTATTATAAGTATTTTTTTTTCTAAGCTGTTTTCGGTGCTGTTGGCCCCGGTATTATTTATTCCTTCTTCGATAAACCTTCTCGAAAAAAAAAAAAAAAAGGTAGGCGTTAGATAGATACGTTTAAGGTTTGTAAACGAGATACGAACCTTTTCAGTAAACCGGTGCAGCGGGATGCGGCGGTGGTCAATTCAAATTGTAAATTAATCGAAACGAAACGCGAGTATTTCATTTATAGTATACAGGGTGGTGAATAAATTTCGATCGTTTTTATAAAATTATATATATTTCTCGATTTTGGAATTATCATGGAGCATTTAAGTGAATTTTATAGAGCATATAAAATTGAACTTTACCTTTCGAGGCATTTGCGTATTAAATCTATAAATAAACATATTTTTGGGTAGGGCGAAAACCACACAAGAAGAAAAAAGGCACAAGAAAGCTCGAGTAAGTAGAGGTACACCAATTGAAAAACAAGAAGAAAAAAATCTGCTTATTTTTTTTTATATCTATAAGGAATTTACAAAATACAGCGAAAAGGAAAGTCCGGGGAATTTAAATCTGTTCTGCGATGACATTAACATGTTTTGAAAATCTCGCTGTTTTAAAAACAAAATACAATACACGCAGTATTTTTTACATCGCGGCGGAATTCAAGTCCTTCGTAAATCTCCTTTTAACCTCCCTCTCCCCTCCACTTAATCTACTCGTGTTCTCTATTTCAATCAATTGATTGCACTACCTAGGTACGAATACACACACACACAGGTACGTATACAAACTGCAGTTTTTTTTTCTTCACAATACACCATCGTATTAATAATCTCGTTTCGATTTTAATCTTCAATCTATTCTCATTTTCCATTCAACTGGGAATACGTATAGGTTAAAAATACGAATAGGTGTAATCGAATTCTGAATGAATACAACAGCGGGCCAGCGTGTTTGTTTGAAATAAGTAATATAAACTTTACTCCCTCTAATTGCCTGTCATCCCTCGTGGTACTTCCTGTTCAGAAAATTACTCGTATTTTTCATTTTTCACGCGAAACGAAATCATTTCAGCTATTTTTTTTTTTTCTTTATGCATTATACCAGCGTATACTTGCATAATGCATACACGTACGTATATTATATCTATTGTTGCCACGACCATTAAATTTTTGAATTGATTGATTTTCTATTTTTAGCTCATTCTTTACCCTCGTCCCTCCTCGGCTGTTCATCTGCAAGTATATACCAGCGTACATGATTAATATATACACGAATAAGGCGTGCGAAATTGATTCTTTTCAAAACGCCAATTGTATATGAGTAATTACATATCCAGGCAGGTTGGTGGTAGGTGGAAACTGTGAATTGTTAATCGAATTTGTCCCGAATACCATTATAACTTTGGCGGTAGGTATTTTAAAATGAAAAGTTCATATAATAATCGAGTGTTGTCTGATTAAAAACCGTATAAATATTCAGAAAAAGGTATACGTGTCTTTAAAAAATTTTAGGAACTTCTTCCTTTCAGGGAAAAATTCTAGATCATGGATATGTGACATATCCATGTCAAACTTTTTACATATAACTTGGTGCAAAAATTAGTCATAATCATCTTTCATCGCGAGTTTTTGATAAAAAAATTAAAATTAAAAACGTCACGTTTTCAGAAAACGATCACCAGCGCCAAGACATATCCAGGTCAAAAATGGAGAAAAAATAGTGTCAACTATGTTTGAAATATTAAAATGTTTACTCTTTGCGTGCAAAGAGTATCTACTGGGTATTTTTTAAAAATTTTTAATTTTTACTATTTCAATTTTTTCATTTTTTTATTTTTTATACTTTTTAAATTTTTCTTATTTTTAAATTTTTTAAATCTTTTAAATTTAAATATTTTAATTTTTTATTTTTTATTTTTTCTTATTTTTAAATTTTTTGGTTTTTTAAATTTTAATATTTCAATTTTTAAATTCTTTGATTTTTTAGTTTTTTTCTATTTTCGTTTTTTGATTCCTTTATTATTTTTTTTTTCATTTTTTTCATTTTTTTCATTTTTAAAATTGTTTAATTAGGCATATACATGTCAACATTTTAACATAAAAAGTACAAAAATCATTCATAATCATCATTCATCGCAAGTTTTCGATCAAAAACTTCAAATCAAACATCAAAAATATTACATGGAAAACCCCGTGTTTTCACAAAATGGCCCTCAGGTCTAAGAGATATCCATGTCAAAAATAGAGAGAAAATTATACTAACTATATTTAAAATATCAAAACCGGAATTCTTTCAATGTTTACTCTTTGCGTGTAAAGTGTATCCACTATCTACTGAGTATTTTCAAACTTCAAAAAATTGTTACTTTCTTATTTTTTATTTCTCATTTTTTTATTTTTTAAATTCAATTTTTCAATTTTCTTCACTTTTTGACTTTTTTTATTTTTCAATTTTTCGTGTTTTTAAATTAATTTGTTATTTTTCTTTTATTTATATTTATAATTTTTTTAATTTTTCAATATTTTAATTTTTGATGTTTTTTATTTTTAATTTTTGATGTTTTTTATTATTTATTTTTTTTATTTTTCAACTTTTCTTATTTTTTAAAATATATTTCATTTTAAATTTTTTTTCCATTTCTACTATTTTGATTTTGGTTTATGATTTTTTTATTGTTCTCATTTTCATTTTTTTCATTTTTCAATTTTTTAATTTTTGATGATTTTTATTTTTCAACTTTTAAAATATATTTCATTTTAAATTTTTTTTCCATTTCTATTATTTTGATTTTTTTATTGTTCTCATTTTAATTTTTTTAATTTTTCAATTTTTTTAATTGGACATATCCACGTCAACATTTCAACACCCAAAATACAAAAATCATTCATAATTACTTTTCATCTCGAGTTTTCGATCAAAAACGTTACATAAAAAATGCCCCGTTTTCAGAAAATGGCTCCCAGCCTTAAAACATATGCATGTTGGAAAAAAAGAAATACTTATAATTATGTGAATTGAAAAAATCAGTGATAAGAGTGGGAGGGGACAATGGGGTTAAAATGTTGACATCAGCAAAAGACACATCTAGGACATATACTAAATCTGATCTACGTACCAAATTTCAACTTTCTAGCTCAATTTGGAGAGAAGGTAGGGGAGAAGCAGCTCCTTTTCAATGTCAAAAAAGGAGAAAATCCTTCATATCTCCCCTCCTAATTAACCTATTAAGCTGATTTTTTTGATATATTATGCAACTTTGGATTGCCTGTCGATTGGCTCAAAAATGAAAAAATTTTGTGTTTTTAACTGATTAGCAACCCCTTTGCGAAATTTGGATACAACTGGATTTTGACCCAAGGCCATTCCCACTCCAGAAAATCAAATAACTTGCCAATCGAAGCCTATTCCTCAAATGCAATCGATTTTGGTCAGTATCGAGTTTAGTAAATAATTTTCAGTTTCGACGGAAAAAATATAATAAAAAAAATAAAAATAAATATCTGACATGGCCAAACATGAATGTAATGGTCTTCTAGAACCCCAAAATAGATTTTGTTGGTATTTCCTCGTCATTAGCTTTTGGTGGATAGACTGTAATAGCCTAGTTTTCATTGACAATATGGCAAAGAAAATCAGACTGAAAAAGCTATGAAAGTGTAAAGTGCTCGATGTTTGATGCTCTCGCTCCTTCCAAAATACATTATGTTACGTGTACGATTGAATTTAAATAGTACGTGTACAATTCTAGGCACACACTAACAAGTGATGCTATTTCTATAAAATTGACCTCGTACATATTTCCGATCACCTCCTTTCTATCTTATATGTACGAAGTATATCTACGAACGTGCCTAATACATGTCTATCAGATCGTAAAATTGCACTCTAGCTCTAGATGCAATTCTATGTCTATTCCTACCTTGTATACGCGTCTATTACACACGCTGATCAAAGAATAATGACTCAAAGTGGGAACCGACTGTTATTACGAAGGAGGTGTCCATATAACGGTAAAATAGTACGTATGTTTACATTGTATTAGTGTATTCGTGTAGATGGGCCTCTGTATACGCTAATGGTATACTACACAAACACATATACATACGTAAAATGTATACAAATGCGTTTTATCAACGGAAACTGGTTTTAGAATTTGCCCTTCTTTTCTTTTTGTTTTTTGTTTACAGTATTCTCTTCGATGCAAAATGATATAAAATTGCGATACTTCGAAATAAGCCGGTGATCGGTGGTGCACCTGGAAGAATTTCTAAAGGCTGTAACGGGACATAAATTTTTAAAAATATGATATGAGAATTTTATGCAGGAAATAAGACGATGAAATTCATTTTCAATCGGGAAATACATGGTGAAATGCGTAAAAAGCCTACAACACATACTGAAGTTGATATTAATGAAAGTAAACATGAGAAATTTTTTTTCATTGAAAGTAAACATCGTTGAAAGTTTCTAGGGTTATAGAAAATGACGTAACTTATAACGAAATTACTTCAATAATTTGTCATACTTTGAAGCATTTTCTATTCATTTTGTGTACATTATTTAGAGCTAATTTTCATGGCATTTCTTCACCACGTACAGATAAAAAATTTTAGAAACTCGGTTCACATGTCTCATTTTTGATGAGATCAAAAATTTTCAACTTTTTTTTAAACCACCATTTTCAAAAAAAAGTTACTTTTAAATTTTAAATCTGAAACTTCTTTACGATCTTACTGCTTTATTATATTCAATGAAAGAGCAAAAATTTAAGAAACATTTTTTTCTACACACAAAAAAAAACAGAAACAAAAGAAATATTGAAAGGAAATTTCTATTATAATTTGTATTCACTCGAAATTCAGAATGGTTCAAATAAGTGATACATGAAAAAAAAAATCAAAAGAAATTTTGTTTAAAATCTGGGTTTAATAAATTATGCTCACTCGAAATAACAGCTGAACACAGCTCACAAGAAAACTATCTCAAATGCCCGCCTCCCATTTGAATGAAATCCAACTACACAAAAAGAGCACATCAGAGAAACCCCAAAACCAAATTTTCAACGACTGGAGATCATTTTTGGGTTTCTAGGGAATTTTTGGATATATAGTTTGATTTTCTATACTACATTGTTAATGAAAACCAAGCTATTACAGTCTATCGAACTACGGCGGATGAGGGAGGAAGGAATATCAACAGAATCCGTTTTAAAGCCCTGGAAGATTAGTACGATCATTTTTTGGCGATATCAGATAATTATTATCATTTACTTTTAAAAATTATTTGCTCTGCTCGATATCGACTAAAATTGATCAAATTTGGGAAATAGGTTGGATTGGCGGAAGGATTTGATATTCTGGAGTGGATATGATGAAATTCAGTCAAGTCCAAATTTGTGAAAGGAGGTGATCAGAAGGTAAAATCGCAAAAATTGTTCCTTTTTAAGCTAATCGATAAGCAAACCAAGGTTGTATAATATATTTAAAAATGAGCCTCGTGTTTTGATTTTTCAGACTCATTGCGTCACCTTACAGCTCTAAAATATGGTTTTTGGGCGGCTTTTCTTATTTTTTGAGTTTGTTCCTCACATAATATTTCTCTAACTTGATGCAGGAGGGTGAAATTTGATATACAGATTTAACATTTGAGACTAAGATGTACCTTTTGGAGGTTTAAGCTATTCGCTCCAATATTTACCAACACCGCTATCTTTGTTCAAGAAAAAAACATGTTAAAAGCCCTCCTCTTTTTTTTTCATGAGTGGACAATTCTTTGGGAAAACCCTCGTTGACTTCGTTCAACAAGAAAAAAAAAACCTGAAGCTTAACATTCGGATTCAGTTATGTTCTTTTGAAAACATTTTTGTATAATGTTTTTTACCCCAAAGTATTATCCGGAGCAATTTTTTATGATTTCCTTTTTTTTCTTAGCCAGATTCGCAAAAAGTTACAATTTATACTGGATCAATTTTTCAACCCCAATTTCCACATAGGTTGACAACTATTTGAGCGTTGGGCTTAAATTAAGCTCCTGAAGGAGTTCAAAATTGTGCAACATGCACACAATTGGGTATCAGATTTAGTGCATGGATTTGCCAATGTACTGTTTTGAGATCTTGAAACGAGTTCTAAGACAATTTTAGAACTCGGTAAATTGACCCAAATGTCCAAATACGGCCAATTTTAGATGTTGAACTTCCCCGTTCAGAAGCTTAGTTTGGGTTGCAATGCTGAAATAGTTGTCAAAATCGAATTCTGCGACCAAAATCCCCTCGTAATAGTCAATCAATTTTAGGCTCGTTGGAATTTATACCCGACTCGCATAGGTGAAAAATATTTATTTCAATGGTAATTTTCAAGTGTCACATTTTTTCTGTTTTCTCCATAGCTCCGTCCCATGACCACCTCGAAAAAAAAATTAAAAAAACGAAAATGTTTGTCTTTTAACGCTCTACAACGTCTGTCTGAACTAATTTTTTGGATTCTTCAGCATAACGAACATATCCCCGGAGAAAGTTGCAATTTTTTGAAAGGCAGCTCCCCCCCCCCCTCTCCCGGCCCACTTTGAGAAAATGAGACAGTCTAACATTTTTCATATTTTACATAGTAGTGGGGGAGTACTATGCAAGAAAAATGCTACTAAAGGTGAATTAAGCAGATTTTTACGAATTATTCGTTTCAACTGGAGATTTTCAAAAATGATTTTTTTCTAAACACCTTAGCTCCTCCCCACGTCCTCCTGGGGTGAAAAGTCAAAGAAGTAAAAATGTTTGTTTTGTGATGATCTACAACTTTTGTTTGAACAATTTTTTCGTAAGCGCATTATTTGCGACGTAATTGTCGAAAAACTAAAATCTGCATTCCTTTGCCCACCAAAAGGAGGCAAAATATGCTTGAATTTTTAAAAAATCTGTGGAATATTGAAATTGTACAAATACATACTTCACAGCACCTCCTCCCTATATACGAAATTTCCGCTTTAAGCAAAATTTTGATCGCATTAAAACCTAAAAAGCATAACCTATTACTAGACGAATGAGGCCTTTCTTTTTGACAAATTTTTTACAGGGTGCTATCGACTATTTTTTGAGTAATTTTACAACGTATTTTCGGAAAAGGTACACTTTCCCTGACTTTCAAAAAAAAAAATACTAATGTGGAAAATATGTATAAAATTACCTACTGTTTAATATAAAAGAACACAATACACGTGTACTTGGCCTGCTATGAGAAGACAACACCACGTTGGGTTTTTTAAAATGACTCATACCTACTTTTATTTAGGTTGTCAAGTTTCGAAGTACCTACTACCTACATGAGAGTACATGTAGCAATGAAATTAAAAGTGAAAATACTTGTAAACGATCGAAAAAAGTATCTTTGGGTAAGTACAGGCATGTACATTATTACGTACTTACTGACAAGTAAGCTCGAATACACATTTTACTCACAAATGTATGCATGTACATAAGTAATATTAGTAATAAACCTTCTCTAAAAATAAACTCGAATAATCGTATGAATTTCCAATCGAATCACTTGACATGTACAATGACATGGTTCCGGACAAAGTAATTACTAAAAATAATACATACATAGGTATTCGGTAAATACCTAAAAAATCGACGTATCAAGATCACGTATGAACATCGAAACACCAGGAGATATTGCTCTTTCAAGTACCACCCCCAAAAAATTCCAACTATAAATAGTCACGATGGACGCGAAAAAATAAAAAAGAATAAAAAAAGGTCGACAGATGGGAGATGGGCAGACCGACCCATACAACAACACTTGCGAAGAACGAACGTTTTTACGGTTATTTCTGTAGCGTAGGTAAGTAAAGTATTGGAGGTATAAGGCAAGCAAGCAATGATCTAGTGAGGTAGTGACCACCTCACCGATATTCAGGCACGCTGGTCGTGGTCTGTAGCAACTACCAATTCGTATGTAGTATACTTCTTGTAATCGGTATAAAGTATAAGTATGTGTACATGTACGGTATAAGCGTATAATAAGGATGGATGGATGGATGGATGGAAGCCGGCACCTAGAGCCTTACAGCGTGTGGTCTACGTCGAAGGGTAAAGTAAGGTACTCGGCTCGGTTCAATATACAAAAACACAAAGTGACTACAAACAATTGCTTACATTATTTACACAAATAGGTACCATACTGAAGACAGAAGGACCGAAGAGTGTAAAGCTATGTTACGTCGTTCTCGTTACATATTGTGCTTGACCATAACAAAAGCTCGAATAACGTTTCCTATTATTTGGGGCGTTTTGTGGATTTTTTGTTTTTTTCCCATTCTTTTTAATGTTTTGTTTGTTTTCAATTCCCTTTTATTTGCTTGTGGCTTGTGTAACGCGCGCCGAGCCCCAGTTATGTATATACCAGCACTAACACCATCGTCGTCGTCATCATCATCATCATCATCACCACCACCACCACCACCACCATCACCACTACTAGCACCAGCACCAGCTTTGTCTCTCTCTCTTTCTTTCTTTCTTTCTCTATGGTTAAAAACCAAATAGTTAATTTTTTTGTACATGTAAGCGTGCGTGCGTACACAACGCAGTGCGTGTGTGCTCTCTATTATGTGCCCTCTGCGTCTATCTTTCTTCTCGTTTGCTCGCCAACACAACAATAACACCACGTAAGAAATACCTCTTTAAAACTAGATGACCTAACGACTGAAAGTCCCGTTAGATATTTGTCAATGTCTTACACATGACCTTCGTGAACATATTCAAGGGTAGCACGTGAACGAATAACTTGCTACTCGCCACTTGCTACTCTCTAGTCGCGCGATATGCAGCCTGCCAGCCATAATCTTCTGGTATCTCCCAACAACTACTCCACAGAGTTTATACACCTCATCCGTATAGGTCTAGAGAGGTATGTACATAAACAGCTACATTTACCCTACTTACTAATCATCTCGTCCATGTCGTATACTGTGTACCTCTCTATATTAACGTTTAGATATGCACTTATAATAGCTATTCTAGCTACTCGTAATGTACGTGTAGCCTACGTACGTAGTTTTTTTTTTTTTTTTTTTCTCCATATAGGCAATATTTTTCATCTTTCTTACACCTATGGATATGTACACATTAGATATGTAGCACTTTTACCGTCTTGTTTTTCATTCTTTCTCGTTTTCTCTCGCATCTTGATGGTCGTCGTATCATCTCTATACAGCATACTCGGTGGGTATTTACGAGTAACTATAAGATTATACTCGTAGTTTGGTATCTCTGCTGTATGGTTCGCGTACACTTTATACCTATACGGTACCTACATACTATGTCATAATATAATAGTCACTTTCCCTTTTTGCGAACCAACAGAACAGAGAAAGTGTATTCTAAAACGTTGATGCAATGGCTCGACTTTATTTTTATTTATTTATTTATTTATTTTTTTCTTATCCATTTACCGAGATTTATTTTATTTTTGTTTCTTTGTTTTGCTCTCGTTACTTTTTTATTTCTTTGTATTTTTTCTTTCTTATGTTTTTTTTTTTTTTTTTTTTTACGACATTCGAACAATATGCACATTGCGAATTCCTACGACTATTTTTTGTTGTTGTTGTTTTAGTCGCCAAAATCGAACGTGTATTTTACCTTCATTGTATTTAAAAATGTCAACACAAGGGAGGAAGATATAGGGTGTGTGTTTTTTTTATCGCGATGACCATGACCGTGACATGTTGAAAACGAAGGTTTTTTTTTACTTAAAAAATTTTCATTTCGATGGATGTTACTATACTTTTGTTCTTCTGTGGTTGTTTCTTTTTTTTCACTTTTTGGCGGCTCGCGGTATGATGTGGTATTGGTATCGGCGACTGAGATCGGTGCGCGGTAAATTTTAGTGAATGAAAACGGCAGGATGTTCCAGGATAATGCCTACGATTGTGTAGTGATGACTTTTGTTTTCGACAGAACGATACAAGCTTAAAATATCCACCATATTACGTATACCTTTTTTTTTTGTAGGTATCCGCTGCAATTCGCTTACAATGCAAGGGTGTTATTTTTTTTAGGAAATTTGGAAATCTATAATTATGCATCTGAATAGTAAGAAATAGCCAAAAAAAATCGAACGGGAATTTAACGGTAAATGAACAATTGGAATGTTTACTGCATTCACTAAGAATTAGAGAGGAAATTAGAAATAAAAGTGAACAAGAAAACTGTTTAAGAATTTCGTGACAATATCGTAGTTAACTAATGAAATTGGTAAAGCAAAAAAATGAGTTTGTTTTGGGTGAAAAAAAATATACCAAAATTAATGACTTATTTTGCATCAAAAAACGATCCAAAAAATAACTTGGGTATTTGAATTTCACTAAAAATTGTTTACAAGTTCCTGTCAAAGGTCTAGTGAAGATTTTCGACCTATACTCTTCAGGAGGAGAAAGGATCGTGATTTTTTGTCAAATAGCTTAACTTTGAAGGATCATAATTCGAGATTAGTTATACTTTGTATTAGTAGTGTTCTAAGAGCTCAGTTAACCGATTAAATAATCGGTGGTCTTTTAAAAATCTGGTTATCGGTTATCACTGGAGCTAAATTTCTTAATGAGCAAGTTGACAGTTTTTTTTTATTTTTTTATTTTTTTAAACCTCCAGATATTTTTTACGTTAAAACATTTCCGTTTTTACGTGAAAATCTCGAAGTTACAAATACACGAGTCAGCCCTATTTTTTATTGGTTTTTTTAATGTTTAGTACCTTTATATTTGTTATGATCTGATGACTTTTTCATTGTTATGGTTTTTTATTGAAACTGTTTTCATTTATGTTCACTTACAAGGAGCAGATTTGAAAAGTTTCACCTCCGTCTTCATAAAATAACTGCAAGTTGACATAGACGAATGAAACAAATTTTATTTTATAAAAAAAGTAATACCGTACAAATATATCGCAGCAATTTTTTTGACTAAATTTCAATTTTGAGTGATACAACTGTTCTTTTGCAAACTCAGTTTTTGAAAACAGTTAACGATTCATTTCCATTTTGGTTTTCTTTTTTCACACCAGTATCTGATCACTTCGCTCCATCAACCCAGCATAAAGGTGTAAAAGATCAATTCGTTGAATTATGAATTTCTAGTCATACACCATCTTATGTATACTTCGATTTTTGCCTTTAATTGAGTCCCCCAAATAAGAGTCTTTGGCAATGAGGTCACCATGACATGATGAATAAGATGTACAGATGACAAGATGGCAATGAAAGTGAGACTGAAATAAATCGTTAACCACTTTCAAAAACTGAGTTTACAAAAAAAAAAGTACATCGCTAAAAATTTTAATTTGGTCCGGTTATTTTCATTAAAAAAAAAAAAAAAAAAAACCGGTTTACTTCGATTATGTTTTCTAAAAATGGCAGTTCTCCGGAGCAAAAATAAACCTGTTTCCCACGAACCCTACTTTATATAAATCTATTCACGCGATTTTGCCGGTAGTTCAAAACAGATTTAGAATTTATGGTCCAAATTTTAAAAGCTCAACTTTTTATGCATATAAGGCTTAAAGACTCCCATTAAAAAATATGAAAAAATTACCATGAATAGACCCTTTTTATGTTTGTTTCAGACAATTAATTTTCAAAATGGGATCTCAACATCGCTAGGAGGCACAGGAGTCCTCAATTTTGATTAAAATTCAAAAAAATGGAAAAACGAAAGTGACATCGATTTTTACGAATTTGAAGACGCCGAGTTTAAATTTGGCTTATTTTTTGGATCCGATTTCTTTAAACGCCCAAAATTTAAAAAATCGAAAAAATGAACTAACATGATCGATTGATAATAACTTGAGGCCACTGAACTAGAATATTCAGTTATTTTTTTGATCTGTTCCCTGAGTGCCTTCCCCCCCCCTCCTCCCAAGCCAGCATAAAAGTGAAAAAATATTTTAAAAAGTCGTTGAAATACCACGTAACATATCGTTTCCTGTAGTTGCATAGCTAGGGATGGGGGGTGGAGGTGGGGGGGGGGGGTTGACCACCTAACCTCCTTGGTAGCCAAAAAACTAGAAAAATCTTTCATATTTCTGCTAATTTTTTTTCTTAAGACTACTGAAAATACAATTTTTGATCGTTAAAGAAGTTCATTTTCTCAAAATTTAGACGATTTCTCGCAACGTCCTCTGGACTCCTACTAATTTAATCGATAATCAACTCACTTCCTTAATTCGACTCTTCTGTAGCCAAATTTTTCAGATTTTTGGTAATTTGGAGGTCAGTTTAAGGCATCAAAAACTAAGCGATTTCCACTCACTCCCCTACCCTCTGCTAACAAAATCAGACGAAAAAATTCTACAATTCGGGCTCAAAAAACTTAGCTAATTGCCTCCATACGATCAGAGTGAAAAATTTTTCCAAAATACAATTGTGGAATTTATTAAAAAAATGATGTTTATCTGCATAAATTCATAATAAAATAGAGAAATAATTTGACAAAATAATTTTCATTTACAGCCCATGACTGTAACATATTTTCAATGAAAAAACCATGCTATTACGGTTTATCGACTTACGGCGGATGAGGGGGGAGGGGAATATCAACAAAATATGTTTTGGGATGTTGAGGTCCTAGAAGAGCATTGCGACCATTCTTAGTCATGTCAGATATTTATTTTTAAAATTATTTGCTCAACTCAATATCGACCAAAATCGATAAAATTAGGAGAATAGGCTTCAAATGGCGGACTATTTGATATTCTGGAGTGGGCATGACCTCGGGTTAAAATTCAGTTGTACCCGAAATTTGGAGCAGTGGGTGCTGAGAAGCTAAAATCGAAAAAATGCTTTCTTATTGAAGCAATCAATAGACAATCCAAATTCCATAACATATACAAAAATCAGTCTTCTATGTCAATTAGAAGGGATATGTAACAGTTTCCCCCCTTTTTGACCTTGAAAAAGGGCTGTTTGTTCTCTGTCTCCCCTACAAACCGAGCATAGAAGATGACATTTGGTGTGCAAACTCGGTTGGAGCCATAAATGTGCTTTTTGAGGGTTTCGACTTTTCGGTCCCATTGCGCCCTCTTATAAGCCAGAAATGTCTCGAAGTGGCGCCTTAACTTGTTGTTAAAAAATATATAATTTTTCTTGTACCACCGCCTCTCGTTCCATCGTTATGAGAAGCTAAAATTTGTTCTGATTTTTTTTTAACTCACGAACTAGCAATCACTTGAATTTAAGCGAGATTCGAATATTTTTCTATCTCTCATTTTTCTAATTGAAAATATAGGCCCGTGAACGCCGTATCTCTCACGAGAACGCCGCCGAAAATGTAACGTACTTGTACGGGCTCAATTTGACGGATAGTCTCTTGGTAATTTTTTTCTTTCGCAATGTTCCACCAATCGAATATTTTTGAAATACTATTGCGGTACATTATTCAAGTATAATTAACACACTCTTTGAGATAAAATTCCATCGTACCTTTAAACTTTCACTACAAAATGTTCGCCCAAAGCTTTTGAAACCCTACACAGAGAGCTATCCTTCACCTCCTTGATATCGGAAGGGCAACTACATAGACAAAAGCAACCATTACGATTATTCGGGGTGCCTGAAAAAATTTTGTAGACCAAAATGCCTGACTTGAGATGACCTTCTAGCATGACTTTTTCGACATATTCAGCTCCCTCCTCACCCCCCCCCCTCCCCCCAATATTTCACCAGAAACTTTACAAGAACTCTAAAAATTTAATTTTTACTGATCACTTGGATGTCTGGAAAAACAATGAGATTCTTGAAAAATATTCATAAAAAATGCAATTTTTTCGAGATGAAAATTGGATTAAAAATTTGCATGATTAGCAAAAATATTCATTAAGATGTAGTAAAAAAATGACCAGCGTGATAAATAAAACTGCGAAAAAAATGAGCTTACAGTATTTCGTAGCCAAGGGGAAAAATTTTGCAACTATGAGTCAAATATTATAATTAAATGAAAATTTATGCATAAAAAAAATTTCAATAACAAAAAAAAAAAAAACTCCGTAGAAATAGACTCGCATTAGGCTACAACCCCCCGCCCTCCTGTTCTCGCCCACCTCTTAGAAATATTACCACGGAAACGGCAATACTTTGACGTTAAACTAAATTCTGGTAATCTTCCTTCGTAGGTGCTCGTAATAATAATTCGACCGTCGAAGTCAGGTAGGGCATTGCCCTGCTCACATGTACGCGGACACTATAAAGTCCTGCACAGCTGAATGAACATGAGATAAGGTTGATTTTAGCGTTGATTTAACATGGACGAACCGAACCGTTGGATAAACCGTTACTTTTATTAATCTATATTCAATACTCTAAAACTAAACGACCTTTGCGATAAAATCCTAACTAAATTTTTAATATCTTTAAAACAACGTTTATACTTATCTCTGCTCTTTCTTAGATGAACGATTTGGCTAAGTAAGTGTTTTTCAATTTCTTCGTGAGCTTTGATGATACGATTTTGTTGCAGTACACGATTAAATCTCATACAACTGCTTAAATCGGAAGACGTCTCGATACCATCGGAATCGGTCGAATTGTCGCTGGTTCTTGGAGTGGTATCGGTGGTCGTATCCATATACCCTTTGTTTTTGGTGGAATAAGAATTTTTCGAACAACTTTTCATTAATAAGCCTTTCACATTGGTCGAGGTACGTTCGCATCGCGTTTCATCCATTTGTATTCCTTTCAACCAACTATCCAGACTATCGACGTCTATGTCTAAAATTTTTTTACGACATCTCGAGCTGAAAAAACATTGCTCGTTGGTAAGTTTATCATTTTGATCGATTTCGTCTCCGCCACCGCCGCTAATAGCGACGCTACCATCAACGCTGCTCGAAGTTTTTGATAAGGCTCTGAACGAAGGCATATTCGACGATATGGACGACGTCTTTTTCATCAATTTATCATCTTCGTCTTCGTTCTCTTTATCGTATTTCTTAGAAGATAAGGATTTTTTTACATTTTTAACGAAATTCGAATCGTTATTTTGACGATTACGCGATACGCTGGCGGTTGGTAATCGAATTTTGGACGATTCCGGTGTAAAGAAGTTACGCATTTGGTAGGTTTGCAACTGTTTGGTTTTCTGCGGTATTTCGTTCATTTTGCCAGGCGGTAGCATCAACGAGACCGGTACCTTTCCGTCGATGTAGTCCTTTAACGGGGGCTGTTTTCGATAGACAAATTGACTCTTAAATTTACGTATATGTTGAAGTTGTCCCGGAGTGTTGCTTTCGTTGACCATGTCGCAACTGTGATGGAGTTTTTTATCTATGGTTCTGATACGACTCGGATGCATTATACCGGACAATTTTATTTTACCTTCGATGTAAGCGGCGATTTTCGATTTCGTTCGACGGCGTTTCTTTAACCTTAGCCCAGCTGTTGCTGTAGTCGTTGTCGCGGTTGCTGTTGCTCGTTTCGTACGTTTACCTTTTCCCATAATAATGCGATACTGTGTCGAGAATACGCTACGTTGTGAAACAACATTTTATACATGATTTACTTCAAAGCTTTATCAACATTCCGATACGCGGGCGGTAATTTTCACCTAAATATTCGTATCGTATCTTCTTTATCGATATTTCTATAGAAATTTATTCGCGTTTCAACGCATTTTTTTCTTTTTCTTTTTCTTTTTTTTTTTTTTTTTTTATGGATGATTTTTTTTTTTTTTTTTTTTTTTTTTTTTTTTTTTTTTTTTTGATGGATGCTTGTAAAACCGTTTCCAGGAATGCTGTCAGTTGGTAATACCGATTAGATGCTGACTACCTAATGGAAATTGCCCCTTCTTCTATCCTCTGCGCAGCGTTTTTATTTCGGAGTAAAAATAAACGTACCTACAAGTATAGGTAAGTTTTTTATCGAATAAAGGTGTGAAATGCGAGTAAATCGGCAGAAATGTCAAATATGCCTTCGATGATAAGCAATAAATTTCTGATTATGATTGTGCCTCAGCAAATATTGTTACCTTTCCATAACAATACACGTAACTCGATAAAATTCTATACGTATCGAGTGAAATTCCCTAGCAATTTATTTTTGTAACGAAATCGAAAAAAGACCTTGCGATTTTTGAAAGTAACAAATTCAACTTCTTGGTCTTCCCAAAAAAACAGAAAAAAAAAAAAAGTCTCAAAACAATCAGGAATCATTCAACACTAATCATTTGGAAGGGGGAAGGGGAAAAACGAAGATCTTCGATTTGACTAATTTTTGAACATTTTTCATCCCTTCATAAAATTTCTTAACTCTGTAGGTACCTTATGAAGACTGCTAGGACTTCCCGAAGTAGAATTTTTTTGTTTTTGGATCAGGAAAAATTTTCAAGTTGTTAATGTGCTCCAAAATTTCTAACAGAATAAACCATTTGGATTTGAACACTTTGTAATTTCTAAAAAACATCATTAAAGAACTCATCAAATTACTTGTTTAAAATTCGATTGCTCAAATTGAAGTGGAAGTTTCATTTTGTGTAATAATTTGAAATACACATTGAACTTCACTGATCATTCTGTATGAAACATTTAAAATTTATTTTTTAGCTTTTTTTTTTTTTTATAAAAAAATATTTATTGACGAATGAAAAATTTTAATAACAAATTGAAATTCAACGCAAAAAGTACTCCAACAATTACAATTCGTATTCAATGTCAAACGAATAAAAATTATTGACTTTCTTTTTCAAAACCCACAGGAATCAAAGAAAAATAAAGAACCGAGAACCAAAAACGTAAAAAACATGCGATTTTAGAGAACAACAATGAAAAAAAGAACAACGAAGTTGAGTAATTGAAAACGAGAACAATGAAAGCAATTTTAGCATTTTTGAAGAACAAGAAACAACCTTGAAAAATCATTTGAAAGAACCAGAACAAGAACAAATATTTTCCGTTTTTTTAAATAATTTTTTTCTTTTTGTTTCTAATTTCAGAGTCATATATTCTGTAGATTAGTTGTAATTGTAATTTAAGCGCATTTTAAAGATTTTTTTTCCGAAGCCTCACTCTCGTTTTTATTTATTTTCACAATGATTTGGACGGCTTTTAGTCGAATCTTCAGAAATTTAAAGGTCGAGTCGAGGAACAAAAACGAACAAGAACGAGAACAGAGAACCAAAACAAAACCAAATAAAGAACAAGAACAGAAAACGAGAATAAGATTTCAAGAACCGTGAAGAACAAGGACAAAATAAGAATGAATTTTACAAATTCTAAATGACAATAAATTCTACGAGAATAAAAAATGTGAATTAGAACCAAAATTCATTTAAAAAAAAAAATACCTATAAAAATCGAAAAAATTTGTTTAAATATTAATAAAAACATGTAAAATTATAGAAAATTCAACAAAAATATTAAAAAAAAAAGTTGAAAAAACAGTAGAAAATTGAATTAAAAATTGAAAAGAAAAGCGATAAAAGTACAGAAAGTTTAGAAGAAAACACTAAAAAGTTTAAAAACGGACAAAAAATATGAAAAAAATGGCAAAAAAACTGTTGAAAAATAAATGCATAAATTATTAAAAACGCATATAGACAAAAAAAAAAAACTAAAAATTTACAAAAAAAAACTGTAAAAACTATGGTAACGGACAAATAATATTTAAAAAAATGGT
Organism: Ferrisia virgata; assembly: GCA_900060175.1. Classification (NCBI taxonomy): domain Eukaryota; kingdom Metazoa; phylum Arthropoda; class Insecta; order Hemiptera; family Pseudococcidae; genus Ferrisia; species Ferrisia virgata. Next base: position 6,334 of record FIZR01009883.1, on the reverse strand, counting down.
AAAAACCTTATGAAAATTGAGTTAAAAAAATCAATAAAAAACGCATAAAAACGAACAAAAAATAGGAAAAAAGTAGTAAAAAAATGACGTATAAAAAATACAGAAGATTTATTAAAAATTCAGGAAAAAACGTTAAAAAAGACAGAAATGAAAACAAAATATAAAAAATTACTGAAAATTGAATTGAAAAATTAATTTAAAAAAAACACGAAATTCACAAAAAAAATAACAAAAAAAACATTAAACAGTATGAAAATTGACAAAAAATGTGAAAAAAATGATGAAAAACTGTTGAAAAATAATTTTTAAATTGATAAAAACGTATAAACATATAAAAAATTTACCAAAGATTTCGAAAATAACGTAAAAAGTGAGGAAATGAACTAAAAATACAAGAAAAAAATTTGAAAGAATTTATAAAAAACTGAAAAAAAAAACATGACAAAAATGTGCCAAAATACAAAAAAATAGCCAAAAATTGGAAAAAAATATTAAAAAATGTAAAAAGTTTGGCTAAAAAATGAAAAAAAAAATCTGAAAAAATTTTAAGAACAGAAAAAAAATTAACACTGAAAATTTAACTGAAATATTGGTAAAAATATGAAAAATTTACCCGAAAACACGAGTAAAAAAGTGCAGAAAATTTTTTGAGTTCACAAAAAAGGTGTTGAAAAATGAGAAAAATACGGTACAAAATAGAGGCAAAACTATTAAAAACTGAGCAAAATTCACTTATCAATAACAAAATTGAATCGGGGGTTCTTTATGCATTTTTCGTACAAAATCCAAAAAAAAAATTGACAAAATTTCTCCAATATTACGCTTCAATTTTTTGAAAAAAAATCATATTTATTCGCGTAAAATACATAAAAACTGCAGTTTATCGATACTTTTCGATTAAAAATAAATAACTCAGGAAGTACTTTTCACGCTGAATTTGAGTCTGTACTCGGAATTACTCCAGCTGGCGCGTAATTTTCACAAAAATAGTACGAACTCGAATTAGGATCATTTTAAGACCTTCACTGCTTAATCTGTCGCATTTCTGTCCCAAAGGCAGTAATAAAAATTGACATAAGAATATGAAGGGGAATCTTTGAATCGCTCCTTTCGTACTTGTAACATTCTGTTCTTCTACTACCACTGTGCAGTTTTTAAAAAAAAAACTACTAAATTTTTATTCGAAAATTTTGTTATTTAATGACTTTTCTAACCACCTCCACAAATTTTAAAATCAAAAATTTCGATAATCTATCGCAAATGGTTGATGCACACAAATACTTGAGGGTATACGTATGGATTGGGTCATCATAAACGCATGGATTTGTGAAGTAACAACAATTTTTTTAAGAACGAATAACCATGTGTTTTCATTTAGAATCAACAAATTAGCGATACACTCAACATCTCAAATCTCATATTTTCCAAGATCGCAGTTGGAATCATAAAGCATCGCAGTTTCTAGAATGAATCTTCACTCTGCCTGAATGTAAATATGTCTTCCAATAAAAACACACAAACACAGTCAAGTTTTTCGTACATACTCAACTTGATATATATGCGTACTTAATGGTAGCAGAGCAGCTCGTTCTCGAACGTAATATGTAAAAGGAAAAAAAATATAGTTCTCGAGTTTAAAAAAAAAAAAAAATACACACTTATTTCGTCTTTAAATAAAAAGAAGGCAAGTAGTGATAGTAGTAGTAGTAGTTGTAGTAGTACCTTAGAAGAGGTAAAAAAAAAACCGACGACGACGAATCGTGAGTTATTCAAATATCGTAGGTATTCCCGAACAAGTGGGGAAGTGAGCAAGGTTATTAACGGCAGCAGAACCGTTATATGCGGGTATTGGGTATTATTACGTAGGTAAAGGTAATACGATCGAGCGAAGCGATACGAATAAAAAAATAAGAAAACTAGTAAAAAGAAATAGAAGAAAAAACAACAAAAACAAAGAAAAAAAACAAAAGGCACAGTTATAAGGCAATAAACTCTGTTTAGAAAACTTGTTCAGTTGCTGGCGCTAATATGCAGGAGAACACAGAACACGCAGAATGCAGAATAGACAATAAGCAGATTAGGTAAACATACACGTAATAACGTAGGTAGATAGGTAAATGTAAGTTAAGAATACAAACAGTGACCAAAATATAATATAATACTTATGTATTTCACGTGTACTTGGACATGGACAAGTGTACATAATTACATATGTACTAGGTGTAGCAAGTACAACATGCACATGTAATATACATTTATAATAAAACATATGTACGTAGGTAGCTATGTACAAATTGTACTTGACCAATTGACCACAGACCATCATCCCATGTATACAATTCAGTTATAACAATAAGTTGATAATTTCGTATTATTGGATACCTCTGCCTAGCTAAGCTGTAAGAGTGAACGGTTGTTCAACGATGAAGAATTGTTCGTTATGTTCGCTTTCACGAATAGTTTTCATTTTCGATAAAATCAAATTCTAACACGATACATGCAGCTTACACATGATACTATGCGCTAGACGCGAGTACTTTTACTTTTCAACATCAAAAATATTCGTAATTCGACGATAAATTAAAACGTTTGTAGAAATGAACAAACTGGACTATAGGTATTACAAATATTGATTCTAAGAAGCAATTTTAGAAATAATTTTTATATTTCTAAATAAGCATTTTGTCATCAGTATTCGAACTAAGAATATTGGATTCGACTGGTATTGTAATTTTTTTTTTTGCAAATGTTTGCATTTTGGCAATTTCAAGTCAAATTGCTTTTCAAATTTGAAATAATAATGAATGTTACAAACCACCATCATCCAGATCCAAATTAGCACAATCGCCTATTTACGCCTGCATAAGTACTCAGCCCTATCTACCTATGCTGATTCACTTTATTAGTTTTTGTACAGAAAATTCCAATCAATGAACCAGTTTAAATATCAATCAGAGGAATTGCTAAGAATTAAAGTTGTTATGAGTATAATTAATTTTAATGAGAAATATTTTACAATCAGATGGTTATCTTGACAGGCAATTTATGAAATTGCTGCGAACGAAGCAGCAAGGATGCGAATTTTTTCAACGACTAAAAATATTCGTGACCTTTCGATCTACAATTTACTCCAATAAGTACAAGGTACAGAGTGGGCCGAATTTTGCTTTTTGGGAAATCTGCACGTGGCGGGGTCACAATCATTGCGTATTCATCTTAAAAGAACGCGGTGAAAATTTTAGCCCCCTAGCTCAATTTATTAAACTTGTAAACCTCATTTAAACTTCGTAAATTTTCAAAAACATTTTTTTTTGAAATTTAAAAAAAAATTATTAAACTTATTTTGACCCAAAAAATAACCATTGGTGGCATTTTTTCATCATTACCCAATTTTTCAGGATTTTTTTGTCACGCCCACCCCCTAGTACATACACTCATATTGTTGTAAGAGACACGTGCTTTTGGTCAATAAGAGAGAACAATAAAAAATCGATGTCAAGCTAAATTTACTTATGCGGTAGAAGTCCTTTTATTCGTGTCATGATTAAAGCAACAGATATTCCGAACTTGAAAATTAGGTAAAAATAGATGAAAAATTTGAAAAAAGAATCATTAAAAATCATCAAAAATTTGGTAAAAATTGAGGTTTTTAAACATTTTTATATATTTTTGTGAAACTTTCAAGCTTTTCTGTCAATTTTTTACAATATTTTTAATAATTTCTCAAGTATTTTTCGTAAATTCTGTTTAGTTTTGGCTTGTTTTTTAACATTTTTTCGCGATTTTTGATCAATTTTTAGCACTGTCTCTACTTTAGTCGTTTGAGGTCAAATTTTACATTTTTTTCAACATTTTTTCGTGAATTGCGACCATTTATCTGCATTTTTCACTCATTTTTTTTCAAATTTATACCACGATTTCAATGATTTTTATTACTATTTCAACATTTTTCCAAGATTTTTGATCAATTTTTACACTTTTACTCGTGTTTGTCTGATTTTTATGCAATTTTCATTGTATTTCAACGATTATTGATCTATTTTCACCCATTTTTCAACATTGTTTCGTGATTTTATGATCGATTGTCTGAATTTTTTACGCAATTGTGACGATTTTTCACCCAAAAATCGACGATTTTTAACGATTTTTTTTATATTTTAGGTCAGCTTTTACAAATTTTTCAACATTTTTTCGTAATTTTTGAACGATTTTTTTTCTTATTTTAGGTCAACTTTTACATATTTTTCAACATTTTTTCGTAATGTTTACCCAACTTTCAATTATTCAAAGGAATTTTCACAAATTTTTTTATATTTTTACGTGCTTTTTAACCAATTTTCTGCGCTTTTCAGTCGTTTTTGTTAAATTTTTATCCAAATTTCGCTGATTTTTATTGTTTTTTTTTTCATATTTGTGATCAGTTTTCACTTGTTTTTCAACATTTTTTCGTGATTTTTGATCAATTTTCGATTGTTGAACAATTTTTTTATATTTCTGATCAATTTTCATTTCTTTTTCACCACTTTTTCGTGATTTTTCATTGACTTTCTGTATTTTTTATGGATATAAACAGACAAAAAATTCTAATAAATATTGCACCCTTGAATTAAGCCAGAAGGCTAAAATTTGGCAAGTAGATTTAGTAGATGTCCTGGATACTTATTTCGTGGGTATCTGCTTTTCAGATTTTTTTTTACTTCCTAACAACGTTTAAAAAAAGTAATTTTATATCTGCCCTCCAAAATGAGCCAGAGAGTTGAAATTTGGTATGTAGATTTATCAGCGATTCTAGATGTGACTTATGAGGGTTTGATTTTAATTTTTGACGAGTGTTAAATGAGGAACTAACTTTTTTCAAGTTCAAAAATGGAAAAATTGTGCATACATCTGCTCTCAATTTTGGAGAAATTAAATTAAACAGATGATTTTAGTTCGAGAAGAGAATAGGAAATAATAAGAATAAACATCTTGATGACATGTCCAAAATTAGTCTCATTGATCCTCTGGCACCTTGAAATGGATTTTGCTAATTTAGCCACAGTAGATCAATAATAGGTGTTATCTGATTTTCTTCGACTAAAAACGAGAGTGAAAATTTAGTTGGAAATTTTTTTTCGGAGCTGCACGTTATCAACTATTTGTAAAAAAAAAAAAATCGTGAATAATATCAATGCTGGATTTAGAATCGTACATCGACTCTTTCGACTTTTGGAAAAAAACGTACAAAAATATAAGATCTAATAATCTGATAACGTCACCGGTCCACGTAATTATTACACCACGTTCGTCGGATTAAATAATATACTACGACTGCTGTAGTGAAACCGAACGAAAGAACGAACGAACGAGCGTAAATTTGGAAAAAATAAAAATAAACGAAAAAAGTTGGTAAAATCGAGCCTACAATACGGACCAATTCCCGAAGCACGTCGGTACATAGATCCACGTGTACGTGAGTGCGCAGAAGATACAGAGAAGAAGATAAAGGATGCGGAAGACTATACGGCTTAAAATTTTGCGACTAGGAGCGAATGGCCGCGCCGTGCCATCGTCAGCCGGGCACAACGGCACAACCGCGAGCAGTTCGGATACCTACGTTCCAGATGTCCAAGGTTATTTCGGAAGACGTCGTTTGGTTGCAAAGTGGTAGAGAACCAAGTCAGTAGTATAGAAGAAGAACTTCCATAGGTGCAGTTCATTGACTTGTGTGTCCGTCATTGTGTATCTTGTACATTGACTCGGGTAGAAAAACGGGTCATAAATTCGACTGCTGATGCGGTAGCAGGCGGTGAGGCGCGGTACGGCTGCTGATGACTCGTTTACCTTTTCTCGCGGCATAGTTCGGCTGGCTGTATACTGCGCTATGGCTAGCCCGGTCAAATGTACGGAAAATATCGTTCACTTCCTTAGCAACCGGTGGCGACGCGACGCAACGTGAAGCATGGGGCCGGGACACGGGGCTACGGCTACAATTTCATAAGATGAGACAATACACGATCTCAGCTACGAACAATTCGATTAATTGATTTCGTATCAAGTTTTAACGTAAAAGCTGACATAACGAGTACACGCGCACATTGTTTTTATTATTTTAAAAACGAAAAAAAAAAAAAAAAACACCAAAACCGGTTTGGTAATTAATTTTTCAAAATACCACCGTATCGAATTATACCCCAAGTAGTTGAAAAATTCCTGGATGTATTTTGTATACATTTTGACTTGATTATTTATCAAATTTTGAATATGTTTTTCTTATAGAAAGGTTAATTTTTTAGATTTCAAATTAAGCAAGACTTGATGAAAACTTTAAATCTTCTTAAAATAATAAAAAATC
>FIZR01009882.1:0-25002 GCA_900060175.1 Ferrisia virgata | reverse complement strand
TGTGTCAGAAATATGCCATTCGTGTGCCGCAAACGTGTCAGCTGAAACATCAACTTTATGTCATATTTATGTCAATAGAATATAATCTTACAAGTGTTAGAAATACGTCATTTATACGTCATTGATGCGTCAACTCAACGAAAATGTCAAACTTATAACATATCTGTGCCATGATAGAGTCAGAAGTTTTGCCAGGAATGTGTCGTTCAAATGTCACCTGAAACTCAAAAATTCGCCTAAAGTATACCACTTTTGTGCCATTGAATATTGATGGCGTTTTTCTGATTTAAAATTGACACAGTAATTGCAATACCTATCAAAATGGGATGGAGCAATCATTATTCTGATTTGTGAACATTTTCAAAAGCCGGATGTAATGTGTACTGACTTGAAAATGCCGTGCCACATGACACCAAACTGACGACATTTGCACGACGGATTACCAAAATGAATAAAAAACTAGGTACGTACCAAATATAGAAAAAATCTCAGTATCCAAGTTTTATAAGATCGATTTAGTAGTAAAGCTGTTCGCCACAGTAACCAGGGAAATTCGACAAAAATAGATATTCTCGATCTGAAATGGTCCGAATGGATAAATTGATAGGACGTGTAAAGTAAAAAAGGTACACAAAGAATCTATAGGTATAGGTAACCCTTTGACAACGCTCCACTAATCGCGTCGTCGAGTCGATAATTTATTAGTAGCGTGAGTGTAGGTTTAATTATACGAAATAGAGAGTGTAGACTATATCTCACATGTTACTCGTTTTCGAAAGAAAATCCTGTAATGTAAAATAGTCGTAAGCAGGCACGTCTCGATATCAAATCGTAAATCGTTATTAGCGCGGAAATTAATTATTATACGTTACGTTGATAAACATCGATTGGTCGTTGCTCGTTTGCAATTCGAATGATTTTTCCAGCAATTTTCGCTCGTTCGAAGTATGAAAATGGTCGGCGATTCTGGTAACCTTTTGTTTATCGTATACGCTACCTTCGATACTCGGAGGACGAACGGTGACTTGGGTAACAATATATTCGCTCAGATCGAACGTACTCGGGCATTTCAATTGCAAGCTAGACAATTTAAAAAAATCCATATACGTATTTGTATAGAATAGGTAGAGAGGTTATGATACATGTGTAGTTGTGTACCAGAACCAGCACGAACATTTATAAATATTAAAAAAGATGAAAAAAAAAAAAAAAGAAAAACAAAAATAAACAGGGTATAACGTTCATAAATCGCTACATTTTGGATTGTTTTCAATTCCGCATACAAACTCGTCGACTTGTAAAATAATGCACTTGGGAAATCGTCGAATCTACCAGCAATTTTTCCATTTACGGAGTAAATCCGCATATACTCGTACCTAACCTACCCACACACATATCGTAGGCAGACGGTGCGCCTCATGGATTCAATTTTACTCACCTTGAAAAATAATCTGATACGTCGGATACTGGGCCATGATAAGCTAAAATTCCACCCGATGCTAACAGCGATACAGAGTCGAACATTTGGAAAATATCGGACGTCGGTTGATGTATCGAGCAAATGATCATTTTACCTTGATCAGCCATAGATCGTAACAATCGAACGACGTTGGTGGCGCTGTAGCTATCCAGTCCAGTGGTGGGCTCGTCGCAAAATAATATTTTCGGGTTGGTGAGCAACTGAGCGTAAATTAAATGCCCGCAAACATGGACATAATTACACAAAGGTAGATATTTTTATAAATTAATCATAAATTGAGAACTGCCCGGTTTACTTATGCGATTTTATTAACTGATTCGAATTACTCGTACTTGAACGGCTAAAGCTAGTCTTTTACGTTGACCACCCGAAAGTGACGATATTTTCACGCCTAGTCGGTGCGAAAGGCTCAGATTTTTCGCTATTTTCCATACAGTTTGCGCTCTTTGCTCGTAAGATGCATTTTTATCAATTTTTAATCGTGCCTGGAAGTAGTAAAACAGTTAAAATTGCGATGAAATTGAAAGCGGACGTCGTGAAAAAATATTGATGAAAAAACCACGTAAAATGTCGAATTTATTCCTCAAAACCATTAGAAATTGAAATATCGATTTTAAGCCTCAGAAAAATGGAAAAATTATGAATAACGTTTAAAAAATAGTTGAAAATTGTTGAAAAAAAAATTGAAAATTGAATGAAAATGTCGCGAAAATATCAATTTTATGATCCACAAAAAATGAATAACGTTGAAAAAAAAAGAAAATTTATGAAACAGATGTTGAAGAGTCGATTTTGTGCATCAGAAACATGAAAAATTGATAATAGAAAAAGTTGTGAAAATGCCACATGGAAAGTTGATAGAAAAACGTTGAAAATTGTTTTAAAAAACGCTGAAAATTGGATGAAATAAATTTTATGCTTTAATAATACGAAAAATTAATGAAAAATGTTGAAAATCATTGAAAATTTACAAAAGTTCTTGAAAAACGTTAAAAATTGATGAAAAAGACGTTGAAATGTCAAATTTATACTTCAAAAACATGGAAAATTGATGAAGCACGATGAAAAACTTGAAAAATTAACGAAAAAATTGGTAAAAACGTTAATTTTATGCTTCAAAAACATGAAAAAGAAATGAAAAATGTTGAAAAATTATTTTAAAAAGTCGTTGAAATGTAGATTTTTTTGCATCAGAAACGTGAAAAATTGATTAAAACCGTGGAAAAGTAGCTGAAAATTGTTAAAAAGCATCGAAAAACAGATGAAAAAGTCGTAAAAATTTTCAATTTTATACTTTAAATACATGTAAAATTGATGAAAAATGTTAAAAACCGTTAAAAATTAAGCACAATAACGTAAAAATGTCATTTTTATGCTTCAAAAACATAAATAAAATAAAAAATGTTGAAACTTGAGGAAAAAGTCGTTAAAATATTAATTTTATTCTTCAATAACATAAAAAATTAATGAAACACATTGACGAACGATAAAAATTGAAGAACTAAAGATACTAGAGCATCTTAAGAGCAGATTTCATGTTGACCAGAGGTGCAGCCAAGAGAGTGGTTCTGGGGGATTTAGAACCTCACCGTGAGGCCAAAAAACTTGAACAATTTTTGTATTTATGCTAATTTTTTTTCTTAAAGCAATTGCAGTTTTCATCGGTAAAACAGTTCATTTTTTTTGAAATTTCTTCTTTGATTCGCTCGGGCCTATCATTTAATCCCATTTTTATGAAATCATATCCAGAGAATTGTACATGAAAAAAATGGAAACCCCTTCCTTTGAGTCATCCCTGGCTACGTCACAGGTGCTTACAAAAAAATTACAGCATAAAAAAATTTTAATTTTATAAAATATAAAATTAAAATGAAATCTGTGCAGGAAAAAAATTATAAAATATAAAAATTTTTAATTTATAAAATTAAATTAAAATAGAGAAGGTAAAAAGATTCCCTAGGAAATGCATGTTTTTTGCAAAGGAAAAGATCCAATTGGGACTTTGAAAAATAATACACCGGTCCCTAACGGACCATTTGGTTTTTGATGGTCCATTTGATCCTAAAATTTAATGAGGAAACGGTCCAATTGAGATACTTCAAATAATATCTCGGTCACTAATGGACCATTTGATGACTAACAGGAGTGTGATTTGGACTCCATTTCTCCTCAGCTCAAAATAATTAAGTTTGGATATTCTTTACGTACTTAAGATTTGGCCACGTCCCTCCCTCCCTCCCTCCCTCCCTCCCTCCCAACCCTTCTATTTCTGCCCCAATACCAACTAGTAAGATATTTTTGGCAACTGATCTGGAATTTCGTACCTTGCCTATACTTAAAAATTCAACACAATGAGAAGAGTCAAGTTGACTACTAAAAAATAAATGAAGAATGGCTCCAAACATGAAACGAAAAGAGTTCGTCTTTAAAATTGCTCGTGACCAATATCATTTGAAAATTATGCTTCGTATGGTTAGAAAGGAAATGAATAAATTTTGTGATATGTATTCGTGGTATGAATTATGATCTTAAAAATAAAAAATTTACGAATATATTACTAGCCAATTAAGGAGCATACAAAGATCGTACCATAAATTGTAAATGTTCCGCTACAAGCATTTCTTCAAAAACATAATGCTTCTGGCATACGAAACCAGAATTCACAGCCATATGATTCGGATCAATAAGGCGACCATTTAAGCGTATCTCAGCGTTCAATACTCCTGCGGATTAAGCGTAAGTAAAGTATATATAAATTTGAAAATTGGGTGAATGTACGTTGTACGGTTCACGTTGGCTGGTCGGTTAGGTAAGCAAATGAATGAAAATATTGGTCGGTTTTCGAATCGTATTACTGGCTGGCAACTTGGAGAAAATCAACGCGTTTACAAGAGAAATCGCAAAGTTGAAAGTTGTAAGATGTTAATTAATGCCGCAAGAGTTTTCGAGTGTTTTGCAGTCTCGTTGACATGGAATTCGATAATACAAGAGGTATTTTACTATAAAGCGGTTAAAACTTTTAACCAATGTTGTCCCAAACAACACATAGCATAGCGGTGTTTAACTAATAGATGGATTTCAAAATTATTTACGTGACAAGTTCGACTAGAAAGTTTCAGGTTTCGTTTACACCGAAGGGTAATTCCGACAAACGGGTTAAAAAGGGTTTCAGCTACTTTGGTTTATATCTTTTCCATATCAATTGTATTGTTTTCAAATAGTTCGCTTACATACGTATATTGGATTCCAAGTAAAATCCATCAGTACTTTCGCAAAAGTGTAAAATTGAATTCGAAAAGATTCCATTATTAAAGTATTCCAACTTTTCATCAGAAGCTTGAGATATCAGTCGAATAGGTTAGATATGTGTAATCTAGCAACTGGAATGGGAAAATTTGAAAAATTTGCATGTTTTAAGAATTGAAAGTATGGAACTTTTTCCCTCCTTCTACACGAATTAATTGAGCCTACATGTAATTTCCAGCTCTTTGTTAAAGTTAAAAAAAAAAAAAATTAATGAAAAGAGGAGGGGACGATTGAGGATGAAACGTGGAGATCATTCATAAAGTAAACAACATTTTAACAACTTGAATATACATTCTAAATTTTGAACTATATTATTTTGATAAAGCACATCCAAGATCTATGATAAATTTCAATTCCCCAACTCAAGTTGGACAGGAGATACGCTATGGAAAAACTCGAAAAATTATGAAACCGAATCTAACTTGACCAAAAACCATTTTTGGGGGCTGTATGGGCGCGCAATGAAGTTAAAAAATTGAAACTTCCAAAACATGTGTTTGGAGGTACATAATGAATTTAGATGACAAATTTCAGTCCCCTAACCCAATTTGGAGAGGAGTTATACAGAGAATGGACTGTTTTCAAGGTCAAAAGGGGGAAAACCTTTTGATTTTTTCTCTCAATAATTGTACAAGGCTGATTTTTGGACATGTACATCTTTTCATTTTCTATCGATTGGCTCAAAAACGAATATTTTTTTAGAATTTTGCCTCTCAGCACCCCCCCTCTCCTAAATTTAGATATCATTGAGATTCTACCAAAGGTCATCTCAGATCATATATATCTTATATCTAATCCGCTGGTAATTGAAGATTAGTAGCCGAATTCGAACGATTTTGATTTGTATTGAGTCAAGTAAAGAATTTTAATCTTTGGGGTAAGAAATAAAATAAACAACAGTAAATATCTGATATGGCCAAAAGTGGTCTTGATGGTATTCTAGGATCTCCAAAATAGATTTTGTCGATACTCCCTCCCTCTCCACACATTTTATGTTCACACACCGCAAAAGACATTCTACAGTGTCCTTGAAGAAACACTGGCTTCACTACCAAAAAGAAACATAAAACTGGTGCTGGAAAACTTCAATGCCAAAGTTGGGAAAACTGATAGCAGTGATGCTTACTATGGAGTAGATGGTAGTCATGGTCTAGGAATAAGGAATGAACGTGGAGAAAGGCTTCTACAGTTCTGCCTGGAACAGCAATTTGTGCTGGTAAATAGGTTGTTTCAGCAACATAATCGCAGACTATACACGAGGAAGTTGTGTGATGATCACACTCGTCATCAAATTGTCAAAATTCTAATCCAGAAAAGATGGAAATTGCCGATCTTTAGAGCCAAAACATATTCAGGAGCTGATGCGGCATCAGATCATTAACCTCTGGTGGCAGAGTACGGCTGTGAATCCGCGCGAAAAGACCAAAGAAGAAAGCACGAACTTTTCTCACCAATGCTGAATTGAAGAAGGTGGCTGCCAGGACAAATATCACGTATCCGGATATAAATGACCCAAAAACCATGTAGGAAGACATCAGAACCAAGATTACTCGCGCACGTGAATTAGTTATTCAGGAAAGAGAACGTGTATCAGAAAAGAAGCAGCCATGGGCATCATAGGACACCTTGCTGATCATAGAGCAGCGTAGGCAAGCCAAATGTCGTGATGACAACGAAGAATATAGGCTACAGTGTTGTTGTAGAGACAGGTAAGCCTATCTTAACCAATCCTGCAATGAAATACAGGAATACGCTGACTGCAATGAGAGCAATGCAGTATACAAGAAAATACGTCAGATGGCTAGAAATTAAGAAAGATGATGGCACAGTTGTGCGGGATTCTAGAGGAATCCTGGCAGTTGGAGAACATACTGCGAGCAGTTGTACCAAGACATTGGAACACCAGAGATGAACCAACTGCTTCTTACAGTCTTAGTGACAGGTGAAGATGAGCCAAATATCCTGCTTAATGAAGTAAAGGCGGTCATGAATATGATGAAGAAACGCAAAGCACCTGGTTGTGATGGTATTGAAGCTGAGTTGTGGCAGGCTCTAGCTGAAAACAGGATCAAAGCAGTATGGCAACTCTGCAGTGTAATATGGCCGAATTGTAGATGGTCCACTGATGGTGTAAGTTGGGACTGATTCCCTCGTATACGAAAGGAGGTGCAAGATTATGCTCTAACTATAAAACAATCGCTCTAATTCTACATGGTAGCAAAGTCATGTTACGAATCCTAATTCTACCTGAACATGCCAGGTTCATGCCAGGAAGAGGCGCAAGGGAACAGATAAGGAATGTCCGGCAAATCATTGGAAAGTGCAGCGAGTTCAACAAACCTGTACTGATGTGTTTCATAGATTACACCAAAGCTTCTAACTACGTGAATTGGAAGAAGCTCTTCAAAGTTTTAAGAGAGATGAGACTCTCTTCTCATATAATACATTTGGTAGAGTTCCTATATGTGTTAAATTCTATGGTGGTGATAGTTGATGGTGAAGAATCTGAGGCTTTTCAAGACAAACAAGGAGTGCTTCAAGGATGCATATTATCCCCACAATTATCCAACATCTATGGTGTGTACATAATTCGCGAGGTTCTAGAACATTGGACTGGTGGTATTTCCATTGGAGCAAGAAGAATTTCTAATCTGCGATGTGCAGATGATACCACCTTGATTGCTTCGGATGAAGAGAAAATGGAGAAGCACGTCAACCTAGTGAAGATGACCAGAAAAAAAGTTGGACTTTGTATTAATACATCGAAAACAAAAGTCATGGTGCTGGATTGGATAAAGTGACTTCCAGTTTCTACAGCCCTGCGCAAATACGAAAAAGTGATCGCTTTTGTATATTTAGGCTCCATCATCAAAGCAGATGGAGGCTCGTCGGCAGATATATGGCACCAAATCACTCTGAGCAAATCAGCTATGATCAGGCTGCATAATGTCACATGTAATAACAAGATCTTCAAAAAGACAAGGAAGAGACTTATACAGTCACTTGTTTTCTCCTTTTTCCTATACGCTGCAGAAACATGGATGTTGCAGGTGGATAATAAAAGAATCGAAGCTTTCAAGATGTGGGTCTGGTGAGAGATGCTGGAATGAAATACAGGAGCCAGTCAGGCAAAGTGTTTTATGCGAGAAACTCATTCCAGAGTATTTTGGGCAAGTGACCAGGAGAGATGTCAAAAATTTCGAAAAAGATATTCTCTATGGTAAGGCCCCCGGAAGAAGACAGAGAGGAAGATCTCTGATCAGGTGGTCTGAAATAATCAAAGCGCGAATGGGCTCTGTGGCAAGAGCTGCTTTGGCGCAGTTTTTTAGCTGCAGTTCGGTCGTAAGCGATTGAGACCTCTTATGGCACAGAAAATCAGGCTAAAAACAGAGGAATGCGTTGCTTTTTGAGCTTGATTTTTCTAAAGAAAGGAGATATGCAAATTTTTCATTCTTGGAATAAAAATCTCCTTTTAAACTTACATACCAAATTTCAACTCGTACCTCAATTTTGACGGGAGATATAGGAGGAAGAACCTTTTTTCAAGGTCAAAAAATAGCCCCCCCCCCCCATATCTTGCCTCTTAATTGTGTTAGAGAGCTGATTTTTGGATACGTTGTACAACTTTCAATTCCTAATCGATTAACTTGAAAAGGATCAATGTTGGTTATTCTCGCCTCTTAGCATCTCCTTCTCCAAATTTGGGTACAATTGAATTTTGGCTCAATGTCATTCCCACTCAGAAAGATCAAATGCGCTGCCAATCTGAACCTATTGCTCAAATTTGACTGGTTTTGGTCATTATTGAGCTGAGTAAAATAATGATTTTTAGTTTCAGAGGGGAAGAGATTAGAGGATAATAAGAAAAATAAATATCTGATATGGTCAAAAATTGTCTTAAAGGTCTTCTAGGGTACCTGAAAACGGATTTTGTTTTGTCAGTAGTAGTTTGGTTTTCAGTAACAATATAACAGAAAATCAGGCTAAAAATATTATTATGGTAATCAGCTTATAAATAATAGCAGATAAAGTATGTACTATTATTGTATGTACCTTTGTATCTTCCATTTAAAATTGCCAACAATGTAGTTTTACCAGCTCCACTATAAATATAAGTAGAGGTACATTACATACAAAGACATACATAAAATTGATAAGAAAAATTATTAAGACTTTGATAATAATAGTGATAAAATTACGAGTAGAAGGAAGCTACTAGCTACGTATCTAGGTACCATATTTATCCGTATAAAAGTAATACTCAAATAGATAATAATTTACCTCGGACTAATAATGGCTAACAACGAACCAGACTGAGCGATACCACAAACTGAAATTAGAAAAGTAGAATTTTCAATTGTCAGCGCAAAATACCAGTTACCAATAAAGGTTTAGCTGCGAGATTTCCGCTATGGTGTAGCGTGGATTAAGCGAATGGCGAAGATGATGGCGATGTCGGCGGCGCGGTGTACATTATGCGAATACTTTAATGCCGTTCGTACAAGCTACAAATCTGCTAGAAATTCCCATTAAACTTGAAAACCCGATGAAAAAAGTCACGTCCGAGTAAGACTTATAATCTTTCTTAGTCTAAATCCTGACGACAATGTCGACCAATGCAGCGTGCTTTCATTTCGTTTCGATCAGCGAAACGCAACCTAAGTTTTTTCACCCTTTTTAAACTTTTATGAACACGTGCGCTTTGGCGAGAATTTTTCCACACCAACGGCAACTTTCGAGAGTATAAAAATAAAACGTGTAAGGTATTGCGAATTATGTAACAACACGACCGCATACGTTATACCTATACTTACAACGATAATGATATTATTCTTCATACGTACGACACACAACAGGGTGTCTAATCGAATCGCGAACAGTTCTGCTAAAGTGATAAAAATATTTGTAAATTAATTTTTGCGCTCATCTCGTTCGTGATTCTATTACACATTACACATAGACACCCTGTGCATAGATAAAATAATATTATCTATCGTATGGTGTGCGGTGTAATCGGATAATAATGCACTGGAAGTATGGTCATTGCTCATTGTTTATCGATAACCGCAATTCACACGACGAATCTGCTCTTTTCAATTTTTGCGGTTTTTTTCATTTTAAAAGCTTGTGAAAGTTATAATCTATAGACATATATAGATATATACATAATATATATGAGCAATGAGCATACAGATTAAATGCATTTCTACGAATACTCAGATAGTTGCTAATTACCAATTCATGTTAGTAAAATAACTGCTATTGTGACAGTACGATCTTACGTACTTAGTACTTACGTTGCAGACTATAACTTGACCTTTTTTTTTTTTTCTGGTGATCAAAGTGATATTTAAGATACCTACTATCGAACTGAAAGTAAGTAGATACGTGATACTTACATTACATGGTACATCTACATACTACTCAGGTCTAGATATGTTATAAATATGTTCATTAAATCTTTACCACTGTTGACATCTTTCAAAGTTACAAATTTAATAAGAAAAAGATAACTTGTTGGTTACACAGAGATTCATTCAGTATCAAATTTACATTTTACAAAAGCATTTATTTGTAAATTCCTTTCGGTGATTTAGTGAAAAAAATAACTATAATTTCGGCCATAACACTTCGGAGAAATAATAGCCTTGACAATTTTTGAGCAATAACGAGTTTTTGCTGAACATCTCGACTTCAAAATTGAATGGACGCAAAATGGATCCGTTTACGCGGTTTGGTACGCAATCACAAGAAAATTTAAAATTGATAAGTAAATTTTTGAAAGCTCAAAACTACAAATGCTGAGATGAAAGCTCAACTTTTCATGATGATCACAAAAGTTAAAAATTAAAAAAAATTATAATGAAGAGATCTTTTCATATTTGTTTCGAGAAATAAAAATTTGAAATGAGATCTCAACATTTTTAGGGGGCAGAGGGCTGTGGAGAGGTGCTCAATTTTGATAAAAAATCAAATAAATGGAAAAAAAAGGCGTGACGTATCCATTTACTGCTTATTTTTTTCATCCGATCCCTATACTCCTCTTTTCGCCAACTTTCCAAGTATGATGAAAATTTTAAAAATCGAAAAACTGAATTGACGTATCGATTTGTACTAGTTCTCCCTCCCCCTCCCGCTCTTCCGTTTCCTTTGGGATCGTAAAAAAATCAAAATTGCTCATATCTATCTCATATTCATGCAACATTTAGAACTGAAACTTTGAAAATCCTTTATTATTTGTCGTAAAATTTCAAAAATGTTTTTACTTAAAAAATTGAAATTTTATCCTCGTTTTGCTCGGCCACACTAATACCTCATATTTACCTCATTTTTTTGATGCTCGAGCCTCGGAAAAAATTTTACACCCTCTGCATGAGACATTCTCAGCGACCTTAATAAACCCCCCCCCCCGCTCCGTTAGTCACCAAAACAATGAAAAATCTTGAGAAAATATTAAAGCACCATGTCGCGAATCTTATCTGTACGCGCACTGATTAACTTTTTGGCTATTGGGGGGAGGGGAGTCACCGTGGAGTAAGTAGGAGTAGGATACAAATGATGAGTTGATATTCGAACCCAGGACCCGATGTGCCACACGCTATTTTATCATTATTGTAGTGGGTAGGGGAAAGGGGGAGGCACTCGTTAGATGTTTTCGAAAAAAATAAGCGAATATTCGAACTCAGCCACTCTTTAATTGGTAAGAATCGATATGCTAATTCAGTTTATCAATTTTTTTGAATTTTGACCATAAAAGAAGGGCGAGGGGAGGAAAGCTTGTACGTGTCTAATCGAAAAAATAAACCTATATTTAAACCCATCGTTCTCGGATTAGCAAGAATCGATATGTCACTTTACTTTTTCTAATTTTTTTTTTTTTTTTAATTTTAACCAAAATTGAGGGTATTTCTGCGCCCCCCTATCCCGAAATATTGAGAAGCAATTTCGAGAAGTGATTGGCTGAAATACACATAATAGAGGTCAATTTATGGTAATTTTTTTCAGATTAGTAAAATGAAAACTTTTTTAACGTGGAGATTTTGAAAATTTCTTTAATATTCTCCAAATTCTCTATATAAAACTGAGCAAATAGATTAATTTTACTCATCTCAAAATATGATACTTTATGTCTTACAAGTTGAGCCGTTTGATAATAAATTGGGCAAAGTATTGTCGTGTAGAAATCTTCGTTTCGAGTATTTTCTGAATTTTTGAGGACGGCCAACCACTTTAAAAAAATTCTAAAAATCGAGAATCAAAGGGCGAAGGAGACAAAAAATCTTGAAAAAATTAACTTCAATATGATCCCAGGACACTTAAAATATTTCGATTAAAATTTCAATTCATACTTCCCCCCTCCCCCTTCACCACATTCTAGATATCGTAGCTAGATAAATTCCGATTTTCACATATTTCAAATAGTTCGATGTTGTTCGTAAAATTTTTATAAATTTTTTCGCAAAATATTTTGAGCAAATTTTTGGTGAAATTTCAAATCTTATAAACACGAAGAAAATTCGCCATAAAAATGATGCACTTCTTTTCGACAGGTGAAACTTTACTTGAGGCAAGCGAATTTTCAATCTTTATTATTAGCGCAGTGAAAGATTTAATGAACATACTGTTATGTGAAATATGTACACATGCATAATGCATATTGCACATGCAAATGCATGTAATAATTAATGAAAATAATTGCAAATATACATATTTCATGTTTTTCCTTTAGATTAGAAAACCTATCCAATTATTCAAAATTAAATGTATAAATATTGCAAATTTTAAAATTGATAAGCATGATAAAATTTAGAAAGATAACGGAATTTGTTCGGATAATTATGTATTTTCCTGATGCCATTAGACGGTAAAAAAACTAGCAGCACATAATTCTTACGAGTATAAAATTGCAATTCGGAGATTATGGAAATTCAAAGTCTACAATATTTTGAAAACACGCGAAAGAAATTAGAAAAATATCTCACTTCATGTACCTTATCTCTCCATGATACATCTATCTATGCAAAAGTAATTTCCTAGGAAATTATGTAACGGTTAAATAAACGATAAAAATAACGTTTCGACTTCCGATAAAGGTACGTGTAGTGTCCCTACCGAACATGACTTAAAGATATTATTATTATTACGGTCGATGTAACGAGTTAAATTATTTAGAACAAGATCAATCATTGTAATTTGAATATTTCCACGAAAAAATCAACCTATATCTAGACCTTTCTGCCACGAATAAACTAGAATATTTTCACATATCAGGTATTACTAACACACTAGTAAAGATGCTACGACATACCATTGCTCAACATTTGAGTCTGTGTTCTAACTTTAAAAGTTCGCTTGGTCCAGGCGTTGACATTTTTCCACGTTAACACTTCACGATCCATCGAATTATATAATTAGAAATTCACTTCAATCACAACACAATATTACAAATTTATCACTCTACAATCTGGTTATATAATTTAAAAGAGATTCTTGCATCGTAACGTGTCGACGATTCAATTCGAACCCAATAACGTGATATTCACTTACATTTACTACATTATTAACTAGTTGACCTTCATTTCATTATATGTATTGTACGAAGCCCATGTACAACGTATAAATAATTATCCGCAACGATAAGACGAAAAAAGCTCTATCTACCAACAACCTACTCGTAACGTGAGGTTAAAATGTGTTCCTAATTTACGTAGGAATAGATACTCTCGTATCTTATCTTGATATCTGCATTTGATTTTTATGTAAAAAGGCCATTATACCTGTACCGTGTAAAATTACAGCACGTTTATTGTTATCAAAAAAAAACAATCCCAATTTATTATGTAATAGTTTGTTATTTTTCATTATTATTAATTAATGACGATATGACGATGACTGAAACCGTTGTTAGTTTTATATTTTCCTACGTAGTGTACGAGAGCAGTGTTATCATCATTGCAGTGTTAATTTGTAAATAGTAAATATCCATACAAGACGCCTTTTATTTTTACCTTTCGCAATACGAATCGATAATGCGATCTATTTATACTCGAAAAACCTATCCATCTCGACCAATTTACATTTAAATTACAAGCAATCATCATACGTAACACTCACGTATTGAATTGGTAGTTTTATCAACCTCCTCGTTAGAGTATGAACGTGAAGAATTTTGAACAAACAGGACCATCGTACTAATCAAGCATTATTTTTTTTAACTGAAAATTGATACGGATTTTAATTTTAACGATTTTTCGTGAAAGCAATTATTCATTTTTCTTTCGATAATTGTAGGAAATCGTATATTTATTATATGCTTTCGTTAACTCCTCAACTCACCGACACTTCTTCTATGCCTAATATTTCATCATTCTCTTTGGACTATCTTACGCTTTTCATGCACTGACACTCACTCAGTTATTTTTCATATTCTAGTTTCTCCGGTTGAAGGTACTTTCAAAAACGAAAACGTACCTAAAATCTTTGAGAAAATTAGCGTGAATGAACCGTTAGTGATAGACGAATTTTCAAAAAATAAACCAAGTAAAATTTACAGTTTTAAGATAAACCAGTTTCATTATAAAAATTAAAAAATTTTATCTCCGATTTTTTCTTTAAATTCGCAAACTGTTTTTTTTTTCAAGGTGCAGAACACGAACCTGACTGTTAAACCTGGTGCAAATGAACCGGTTTCGAAATGAACCAGTTTCATTATAGGATTTTTGTTTGATTTTATTAAAAATTCACATACTTCTATTTTTCGAGGTGCTCAGCACAGAATTTCAGCGTGAAAATTATCGCAAATGAACTGGTTTCGATATAAACCGGTTTCATCGTAGAAATTTTACCTGATTTATTTTTTGGAAATTCGTCTATCACTTTATTTCAGCGTACAGAACACGAATCTGGTTATGAAACTTGGTGCAAAAGAATCGGTTTTGAGATAAACCGGTTTCATTAGGCAAATTTTGTCTGATTTTTTTTTTGAAAATTTGCCTACTGCCTTTTTACAAGGTACTGAACAAAACTCTGATCATGAAACCTTGCGCAAATAAAATGGTCTCAAGGTAAACCGGTTTCAGTACAGAAAATTTGTTCGATTTTTTGGAAATTTTCCATTGTTTTTTTTCGAAGCATTGAACACGAATCTGACTATGAGAATAGGCACAGTTGAACCAGTTTTTATATTAATAAACCGGTTTCAGCATAGAAATTTTGTTTGTTTTTTTTTAATTCGTGTACATTAATTTTTGAAGGGGCTAAACTTGAATTTTGCCATGGAAATTACCGCAAATGAAATGGTTTTGATATAAACCGGTTTCAGTATAAAAAATTTGTTCGATTTTTTGGAAATTTTCCATTGTTTTTTTTCGAAGTACTGAACACGAATCTGACTATGAGAATTGGCACAATTGAACCAGTTTTGATATGAATAAACCGGTTTCAGCGTAGAAATTTCGTTTGTTTTTTTTTTAATTCGTACACATTACTTTTTGAAGGGGCTAAACTTGAATTTTACCATGGAAATTACGGCAAATGAACTGGTTTTGATATAAACCGGTTTCATTATAGAAATTTTGTCCAATTTTTTCGAAAATTCTTTTATTGTCTTTCTTCGAGGCGGTAAACACGAATCTAATTATGAAAATGGACACAAATGAACCAGTCTTGATATACATAAACCGGTTTCGATACATAAATTTTGTTTGATTTTTTTGAAAACTAAATTTCTACAAATAAACCGGTTTAATTATAGAAATTTTGTCTAATTTCTTTGAAAATTCTCCAATTGTCTTTTTTCGAACAAAGAACTGAACGGTGAACATGAATCTGATTATGAGAATTAACGCAACTAAACCGGTTTTGACCTACGTGAACCGGTTTTGCTGTAGTAATTTTTTTTGATTTTTTTCAATTCGCGTATTTCTTTTTTTTTGAGGCACTGAATTTGAATTTCACCATGAAAGATTGTCAATAAAGAGCCGATTTCAAAACAGACTGGTTTAGCTATCGTAATATAGAAATCTTGAAGATAGGAAGAGGCTTTTGGAGGGCTTAAAACCTCCCATTCCCCCTCCAATCCTTGCCTAAGATCAACCCCGTTTATCTAGAAACCGCCCGGTTCATTAGCGTAAGTTGATGTCGTTCTTATAAGACCTTTCGCCCCTAGAAATGGAAGGTCCATGTACTTTCTTTAATTGTGAAGGGAAGGTTGATACGTAGTTATACTTTGGTTTTTTCCCAGTTTAAATGAGATACTCTCACCATGTATTTTTTTTTTTTTTTATGTTCTAAAGTCGCGTATCTACTTTGAACTGTGAGTAAGGTAATATGCAAAAGACGTCTTATAAATACACGTTTTACCTTCCTATATGTATTTACGAGATTAGTATATATAGCACAAGTGTGATTTCAACACATTATGAAGTGTTAATGATTTAAAATAAATTAAAAAGCTCGTCAAAACTCGATAAAAAACCCATTACCGTACATAGAATTCGAATTGAAATCACGTGGGCGTTGGAAAGTAAGATAAATTCACAGCAGCGATAATTATAGCAAATTTGCCCATATAGAACTTTATACGTATACCTAAATATATACATTGTTCATTTATAAAGCTACATATTAGGTATACTTAAACGGTGCAACGCGACACAGAGCATATTCAGATTACTCTAATGAAATTCTCGCACGATAACTGAAAGCTTTCCTTTCCTTATCTAACTCTAACACGTACCGATGTAGATATGTATCTACGTTACACGAATATAATATGTACCTACCTACCTACCTACCTACCTAGTACCTACCTATATGTAATATGTATTGTAGGTAGGTATAGGTAGGTACATACAATGCATAACAACTTGGCGTCTTTATGGTTTCAAAGCTTTTTTTTTTTTCTATACAAGAATGTACAGCAATTTACGAGTGTTTTTCTTTAGAAGTTAGTTTTATTGATGTAACTCTTTGAAGAACTTTTCGCTTTTGTAAATATGGTAGAATATTTTATACATGTACGCATGTATATTTATATTACGTATGGCACAGAACGACTGAACGAATGAAAAAATATACCTTTGTTCGTCTCTTATTCCGCAGAAACTGAAAACAATAAAGTATGTTGTATGTTTATGGTAGGTAATTGGTAAGCAAGGTTTTCTGTGTAAGTTTGCCTACCTATCTGTTTACCAAATATAAGAACACGAAATAATTTAACGAATAATAATTCTAGAAAATAATAAAACCTATCGAAATAATATCCTATTGAATCAAATATGGGTACGTTTTTTTTCTGTGTAATGAATTGTACATGTGAAAGGGAAGAATTACGTGGTAGGGAGGTACACAGGCATATTTCAAAATGAATACATGAAATGAAACATCAAAAACTCAATCAACGTACGAAATTTCAATCCTTTGGTTCAATTTGTAAAGAAGACGTACGAGAGTAAAACTTGTAAAATGTGAAAAACTATCCAAAAATCCACTGTTTTAGGATTGTGAGGGTACGAGGAAGTATAACAGGGCTGAAAAGTCAAATACCAAATTTAAAGCCCCTTTTACAATTTAGAGAGAAGATATACGCGGAACTGAATTTTTTCAAAGTAAAAAAAAAATTCATATCTCCTCCTCCCACGTGACTTGAGGAGCTGATTTTTGGATATCTTGCACAACTTTTGATTCTCTATGGATCGGCTCAAAAACAAACAATTTTTGAGATTTTTATCTCCGGCACCCCTCCTTAAATTTTAGATATGACTGAATTCTGATCCGCGGCTGTCTTTACTCATACAACATATCAAATACGTCATCAATCTGAATAACTTGGCCGGATTTCAGCGATTGATGCTGACATTGAGCTCGAAAAAAAATGCAAGTAAGTACCTTACATGTTCAAAATAATCATAATGGCCATTTAGGATAACGAAACAGGTATTTACATGTTAAGTTTCAGTCTAAAGGTTAAACAGTTGATAAGAAAATGACAGGAATATGGTAGAAAAGTCAAAATTTTATAGATGTGAAGGGCTTCAGAAAGGCTGAAAAGTTAAAAACCGATTTGCGAACCCACAGCGTTAATTTTCGCAAGAAACACCCAATGAGCGCAATAAATTTAAACGGGACCAAGTTCCGGCGCCCCTTAAATGGGGCAGGGGAGCTAAGAATATCCGTTCGCATTAATCGGCTCAATTTTGCGAACATCATCAGCAAAATAAACACGTAGAATGTACGTGGCCTGAAGACTATAGGTAAGTTAGCTGTAGTTGAAAATGAAATGAAAAGGGTAGGGTTGCTGATATTAGGAATCAGTGAGTCAGCGAATTTACATCAGGGCGAGGGAAACTTCGTCTTTTCGTTTGGTAAAGGAGGTCACACAGGAGTGGAAATCATAGTAGATGGTAGATACAAACACCTGGTGTCAGGTGCAAGGGCGATCAATGATCGGATGGCAGTTGTCAGGATTGATGCAGCTCCATCCATCATAAGTGTCATCCAAGCATATGCCCCAACCAGTGCAACACCAGATGAAGGAATTGAAGAATTCTACAGTGTCCTTAAAGAAACACTGGCTTCACTACCAAAAAGAAACATAAAACTGGTGCTGGAAAACTTCAATGCCAAAGTTGGGAAAACTGATAAAGGTGATGCTTACTATGAAGTAGTTGGTAGTCATGGTCTAGGAATAAGGAATGAACGCGGGGAAAGGCTTCTACAGTTCTGCGTGGAACAGCAACTTGTACTGGCAAATAGGTTGTTTCAACAACATAATTGCAGACTATACACGTAGAAGTCGTCTGATGGTCACACTCGCAATCAAATTGACTACATTCTAATCCAGAAAAGATGGAAATCATCAATCATTAGAGCCAAAACATATTCAGGAGCTGATGCGGCATAAAATCATCAACCTCTTGTGGCAGAGTATGGCTGCGAATCCGCGCGAAAAGACCACAAAAGAAAGCATGGACTTTTCTCACCAATGCTGAATTAAAGAAGATGGCTGCTAGGACAAATATCACGTGTTCGGATATAAATGACCCAAACACCATGTAGGAAGACATCAGAACTGAGATTACTCGCGCACTTGAGTCAGTTATTAAGGAAAGAGAACGCATATCAGAAAAGAAGTAGCTATGGATAACAGAGGACACTCCACTAATTATAGAGCAGCGTAGGCAAGCCAAATGTCGTAACGACCATGAAGAATATAAGCTACTGAATAGATTAGTCCAGCAGTGTTGTAGAGACAAGCAAGCCTATCTTAATCAATTCTGCAATTAAATACTAGAATACATAGACCGCAGTGAGATCACTGCTCTATATAAGAAAATACGTCACATCGCTAGAAATTTTAAATCCAGAACTCGCGAAATCAAGAAATATGATGGCACAGTTGTAAGGGATTCTAGAGGAATCCTGGTAGTTGGAGAACATACTGCGAGCGGTTGTACTAAAACTGTGGAACACCAGAGATAAACCAACTAGATCCTACAGTTGAAGTTATCAGTGAAGATAAGCCAAACATCCTACTTGATGAAGTAAGGGAGGTTGTGGATGCGATGAAGAAACGCAAAGCACCTGGTTGTGATGGTATTGAAGCTGAGTTGTGGCAGGCTCTTGCTGAAAACGGGATCAAAGCAGTATGGCAACCCTTGATTGCTTCCGATGAAGAGAAAATGGCAGAGCTTGTCAACCTGGTGAAGATAACCAGCAAAAAACTTGGACTTTGTATTATTACATCAAAAATGAAAGTCATGGTGGTGGATCGGACCCTGAGCGAATATGAAAAAGTGAACGCTTTCGTATATTTAGAGTCCATCATCGAAGCAGATGGAGGCTTTCCTATATGCCGCGGAAACATGGACGTTAAAGGCAGATGATAAAAGAAGAATTGATACTTTCGAGATGTGGGTCTGGCGAAAGATGCTGAGGATATCCCAAACAGCGCGACAAACTAACATTTCAATCGTCAACAAAATACAGGAGCCAGTCAGGCTAAGCTTTTATGCGAGAAACGCATTCTAGGGTATTTTGGGTATGTCACCAGGGGAGATGTCGGAAATCTCGAAAAAGACATTCTCTTAGTCAGGACCCTAGTAAAAGAGGGAGAATAAGATCTCCGACCAGGTGGTCTGATGTCATCAAAGTTCGAATGGGCTCTGTGGTAAGAGCTGTTTCACAGGCACGGAATCGTGATGGATGGCGTGTGTTCTTTTAAGAGCAATACGGTCGTTGGTGACTGAGACCTACTGATGACGAAGCATGAATATTCACTTATTTTTTGGGTCTGTCCACCCCTAGGCACTTGAAAAATGAAAAAATACTGGAAAATGGTTAAAATGACGTCCGCAAATTCATCTATGGAAAATAAAATTGAAATATTGTGGCTCAATAATCTGAAATCGATGTTCTACATCCATTGCAGGAGAGCATTTATCAAAAAAAATTCCCTCATAGTTTTTCAGAAAATCTAGAAAAAAAATACAAAAAGTGACATTTTTTGAAAACCCACGAAAAAAAAAAGAAACGGCGAAAATTTACCAACAATTATAATTTTGGGTACAAATATGTATAATAATTTTTTTTTGGTAATAATTCTACTTTTAAAAAATTTTTTTCCCCAATTTTTTGAAAATTTTTGAAATTTGAGTCAGTTTTGCCAGTTTAAAAAATAAAGTCAGAAAGCTGAAATTTTTGCCACACTATTTTGAAGTCGTTTCGTAATTATTGTGACCTCACCGTTTGCTGATTTCAAAAAAAGGCAAAATTTGGTCCATCCTAATGTCTGTACGTAAGTACAAGAGAGAAAAAAAGGAGATGGTTAAATATAAATATTTTCTAGCTACTAAAACGAAGATTACTTTTGCATGCTTTTGCCGAGTAGAGATATGGGTGTAACATAAAACATCGAATTAAGTCACAATGAAACGTGAAACTGAAAAATGTACATTTTAAAACAATAAAAAAAAAAAAAAAAAAAAAAGGAGAATAAGCTAAAGGTTCAACAAGCAAATCCAATAAAGCTACGTAAGAAATAAATTTTCGAAACCGCAGCATCACAGAAGACATGAATTAAGTATTATTCAACGAGAAAGAAAAATGTCGAAAAAAGGGAAAAAACGAATGTCATTTGAAATTAAATCATTTACCATTTACCTTGATCTTCAAACATGAAGTTTACTTTTAAACGAACAATTTGCGAAAGACACAAAGTAGTGGAAATTTTTAAAGACATCTATTCGTAAAAATTTTACTGCCTAAATTGGCTTCTTTTCAAAAACTTTCTCTCGAGGGTTTTAATAAAAGTTAAATACGAGATGGGAAAAAAAATTTATTGCTGGATATTGGAATACGCGAGAAGGTACCCCCGTTCAGGAAATGAGTTTCCAGTTTAGGAAACAATTTCGATTCGCCTTTGAAAATATATTTGTGAAGTTCGCCTCAGTTGGAGTAATTAAAGAACAAAGTCTAAGCTTTTTTTTATTCTTTTTTTTTTCTTTTTTTACCCTCTCAATAAAATACAATCGCGAAAAATACAGCTTTTCAGATCAAAATATAATTACTTTCGTTTCTTTTTCTTTTCCTCCTCCCTCTCTGTATATACCTATAAGATAGTAATTGCTTATCTATGCTTATTGTTGGATACCTGGTACACGATACAAATTTGCCCTGATGACCCTGTTCGTTATATAAAACGACCATCTTGTAACATTTACCTTGACACGTTAAAAGAAAAAAAACAAAAATTATTATTTGTTTCTTTGTAGTAAGCTTATTAAGGTTTGATGAACACTCGAAATGTTAAATGTTGTCTTTCCGTATCAATGAAGATGTACAAAAGTATAAGTTGTAATCGAAAAAAAAAAAAAAAAAAATACGATAACGGTAAACGATGCATGTACATAGCTTATCGGTGAATAAAAATACTTACTAGCACATGTAAACAAATTGATGATTTTTTGGTTAGAGAGAAAGAGCGGTAAATTTATCAAAAGAAAACGGAAACAGGTATCAGTGAAGCGTATGTCAATTTTAAAATCAAATCGAACTTTAATTAAGAAAAAATAAATATAAATTCGAATTATCTTTTCCAATCGTTTGCACACACGTTTAAAAAAATCCATTATCCCCCACCCCTCTTCGATCACTTAACACGACTATTTGTAAATTTCAAATTATATTAATAATATATTTGAATTTAACGTTGGTATATAAAGATATAGGTTCACGAAATTAGAGCACATACATAGTTTGAAAGTACATCTATGTAAAAGTATTTGCATTTTGAAAGTTTACTTCCATCTTGGTTTTCCATTACATCGAGTAAGTACCTTTACCTATATACTGTTTAGCTAGCTTTTTTTAACCTTTTTATTTTTTTTTTACTCTTTTCAAACAATTTTTCACGGATTTTTTTTCCTCGTATCGATGTGAAAGTTTTCGCATATCGTTGGCAAACGCATTTGCTCGATGAGAAATTGATATTGTCATTTTGAATGGCATATTTCCGCCATTATTGCACGATATAGGTAGCTTCTTTTACATGAAAAATTTAAATTTACCGTATCTTCGGCTTGGCTTGGCTTGGCTGGTTAAAAACCCAGGTATATACTTATTTCCTCGTAAGTTTACCGTTGACGTATTTGAATTTTTTTCCATGTTTTTTTTTACTTTTTTTACTTTTTTTCTTCCATTGCGAAAATATTTTCCAAAAAATAATCATCTTTCTCGCAGCGATGGTCCACTTTTTTTAAAATTACTTTTACAACAAACG
Organism: Ferrisia virgata; assembly: GCA_900060175.1. Taxonomy (NCBI): domain Eukaryota; kingdom Metazoa; phylum Arthropoda; class Insecta; order Hemiptera; family Pseudococcidae; genus Ferrisia; species Ferrisia virgata. The sequence continues at coordinate 2,437 of FIZR01009882.1, read as the reverse complement.
AATTAATTTTACATGCTTCCGAAACTCGTTTAACTTGAAATAATAATAACTTTACGGTAATTTAAAAATGTAACTCGAGGGGTATTTAAATTAACTTTTTTTTTTACTATTATTTATTTAACCAACGAGTTGAAGAAAATTTATAATTTGCATTTCGAGTAATTGCTGATGAATTTTACAAAACTTTTTATTTTTCTCGTCAACTCGTCGGTCGTCATATACACCAGTGAAAAACTTTCGATGCTCTTGAGATCGAGTAGATACCTACACCCCTAATTTACCTACCTAGTAAATTTTCATTCGTTATTTTTCCCATACGCTTACAGAATGACTAACGAAAATCAAGCCGAAATTGAGACTTTGGTAGAAGTGGTCAGCTTGCTACAAGATTTTGTAGATGATGATGAAAATGTCGATGTAAGATACCGGTTTTGAGGATCTTTTTCGCAGCGTTATGCGTTCTAATATGAAAATTTTCTCACTTTTTAGGAGCCAATATTTGGAAATTCATTTTCTAATCAACCGAAACTAACTAAATCGGAGCAAATAGCAAAGCTTGCACCGACGTCTTATGCGGCAGTAGGCGTATTAAAATCATCAGAGGTTCTGATAGAGGAAACAGAATTATCATACGATGAACCCGAAGATTCAATCAAAACTCAATACTTTGAGGCAATTAAACTGGCTTCTCAGTTACCGAAGGATACACGTTTCGAAACATTCAACGGTTTTCATCAAAAATGCGCTTCTTATTTGATAAACATCTTTTATAGTAAGACTGTTAAATTTCTATACTATTATCAGTGTTTCATTGAGCTATACGAATATTTCCGACGATTGCAGTATTTCCACTAAACAAATTGTTCAGAGCTGTTAAATACGCTAAAACTCGAGTGAATTCTTCGTTGTTGAATTACGCTCTGTCGGTAGCACTCAATCATCGAGAAGATGCAGTCGGTGCTAATTTGCAACTTCCATCTCACGTAAATACGGATCCGTCCATGTATTTTGATATGGGAAAAGTTACGGACGATGTGACCGATAAAAATGTTACCGATACGCTAATCGAAAAGGTAATTTGAATTTTTTTTAAAGCGTTTTTCATATCTATAATAAAATGGTTTCATTAGGAAAAAAAAGCATCGCAATGCTTTGCTTTTTGAGCTTCAGAGTTGTCTATTTATGGAAGGAAAAAAAGCTCTCTGCGATATTTTTTCTGGTTCAGTAGAAAGGGTACAGGTAGATATTGCTATTGGGGTGAATAATTGAAACACCCAAAAGGCACGACTAGGATTCTTACTTACTAAATGAACACGTCAAATTTCAACTTCCTTAATTGTATTTGGAAGGGAGATATGCGTGGGACATACTCAAAAAACACGAACCCCTTCCCCCCCACCTACTTTTTCACGGATGTGAAAAGATGCAATAAGAGTGAAAAATTGAAACCCTTTAAAAATTGCGTCTAGTAACTCTACATGGCAAATTTCAATCTCCTGGCTTGATTTGTGGGAAGGGCCTAGGGCAGCAGATTTTTTCAATGTCAAAAAGGGGAAAACTGTCATATCTTCCGTACTAATTGACCTAGAAGACTTATTTTTGGATATGCTACACAATTTTTGATTTTCCATCGATTAGTTTAAAAACAAACAATTTTTTCCATTTTAGCCTCTCAGCACCCCTTCTCCCAAATTTGGGCATAACTGAATTTTGACCCAAGGCCATCCTCACTCGAAAATATTCGACCCACTTCTAATTCAAGCCTAATGCCTAAATTTTACTCAAAGTAAATCAAAATTTGATAAAAGACGCGAAAATAGTCAAATTTCTGTTAGAAATTAGTTTGGAGGAATCGACCAGGATCGAGAATTAATTCTTCCAGGTTTTCCCTTTTATGGTTAGAAATTTCAAAATTTACATCTGTCTCGCAAGAATAGACATATTTTTAATACAAAATACTTGAAAGAATGGTCACCTCAAGATTGATGGATCACCTTGAAGAAAAGAATTTAATAGACAACAACCAATGCGGATTTAGGAAGAGGCGTTCCACAATTGATCAATTGAACAAGATCCAAGATGAAATTATTGATGGCTTCACAACTCAACAATTCACAGTCAGTGTTTTCTTCGACGTTGAAAAAGCATTCGATCGTATTCCATTTCAAACAATTTTAAATGCTCTTCTCAAACTTGGCTTAAGAGGCAACCTACCTTGCTTCATTTCAGCCTTTCTACAACATCGCACCTTCAGAATAAAAATAGGTAGTGTACTCTCCTCAGCACATAATCAAGAAGTAGGCACTCCACAAGGAGGAGTCATTAGCCCCTTCATCTTTATTCTTGGACTAAATGACATTTCTTCAGAAATTAAAAAACCTGTACAATATTCTTTATTTGCTGACGACCTTGCTATCTACCTGAGGGATAAATCACT
>FIZR01009881.1:0-27112 GCA_900060175.1 Ferrisia virgata | reverse complement strand
AAAAAAAAAAAACGGGGGGGGGGGGGGGGGGTAAAATCTGTATTCACAAATATTTGAGGAAAAATCATGATTTTGATTCAAATTTTTAGTGAAATGAAAAGCCTCATGTCAAAATTTCAAATACTGATATGTCCCTTCAGAAACTAGCTAAAAAGCTACGATTTGCACCGTTAGTGTTTTTTCATCGTAGTCTACTGCTATGAAAAAATTAGAAAAAATCGCTGACCCTAAGGTCAAAACGTTAACAATCCAACATGAAATGACCGATTATAGAGCAGCATAGGCAAGCCAAATATCATGGCGACAACAAAGAATGGTCTACTAAAAAGATCAGTCCAGCAGTGTTGTCTTAAAGAGAGAGAAACCTACCTTAGCAAATCCTGTAATGAAATGCAGGAATATGTAGACCAAAATCAGACCAATGCAGTATGCAGGAAAATACATCAGATTACTAGAGATTTTAAACCCAGAACTCGCGAGATCAAGGAAGATGACGGCACAGTTGTGTAGGATTCTAGAGGAATCCTGGACAGCTGGAAAACATATAACCAGTAGTTGTACTAAAAAAGTGAAACATCAGAGGTAAACAAACTGGTTCCTACAGTTGAAGCGATAGGTGGAGATGAGCCAAACATCCTACTTGATGAAGTAAGGGAGGTAGGGGATACCATGAAGAAACACAAAACACCTGGTCGTGATGTTATTGAAGCTATGACCACGACCTGGGGTTCCATTGACTTTCGAGCTCTTCTCGAGCTTGAACTCGTTCTGGGTTCTGGCAGTCCCACAGTATGTGTAGCCTGTCTTCTATGAGACTGTGCTCAGTTTTGCAATTCGCAAACACGGCCTCGGTCCTCTTCCTTCTACAGAACCCTGAGCAAATACAAAGAAGTCAACGCTTTCGTATATTTAGGCTCCATCATCAAAGTAGATGGATGCTCGTCGGCAGAAATACGGCGCCGAATGCTTCTCAGTACACCAGCTATGCCCATACTGGCGTAATATCACATGTAATAACAACATCTCCGGAAAAACAAGGAAGAGACTTGTACAATCACTTGTTTTCTCAGTTTTCCTATATGCCGGGGAAACATGGATGTTGAAGGTAGATGAAAGAAGAAGAATCAACGCTTTTGAGATGTGAATCTGGCAAAGGATGCTGAGGAGAAACGCATTCTACGGTGTTTTGGAAATGTGACCAGGAGAGAAGTCGGAAACCTCGAAAAAGACATTCTCTTTGGTAAGGCTCCTGGTAAAAAAGGGAGAGGAAGATCTCCGTCCAGGTGGTCTGACATCATCAAAGCGCGAATGGGCTCTGTGGTAAGAGCTGCTGCCCAGGCACGGGATTGTGATAGATGGTGTGCTCTTTTAGGTGCTATACAGTCGTAAGCAACTAAGACCTGCCAATGACCATGAGGTGTTAGTAATCTCAGTTTTGCAAATTGAAGAAATTTAGTTGGAGAACTAAATTTTTCGCCACATCATTTTGAGGTCATTTCGCAACTTCTGTGTTCCTTTAGTTTGCAAATTTTTCAAAAATAAATAAATTCCATCCAACCCTATTACTTACTCTTTTGAATTTTCCTACCAGATAATATAAGATGAATGCCGGCTTGGCGTAGTGGTTAAACTGTGGCTGAGTAAACGAGAGTTCGTAGGTTCGAATCCCACTACGGGTGAAACGTACGTGTAATGCATTACGCTTTTACGTTCCGAGCACTACCAGTTACAACAGAGATAATTAGACAGTACGCCCTCTATTATCGGAATCAAAAAGCTTGTAACTGGTTTGGGTGCCAACTCGTGGCCCACTACTGAACTCTGCGCTGTAAAAAAAACCGGCTAGCGATGCGGCGAGTTATCTGTAGATAGCGTAGAAAGCAACTGGAAACTACTACGCAAAGGCTCAATAAAAAGACCTCCCTAGAAACCATCCTGATACTATAGGCATAGAGAACATGTTCGTGTTGGTCTTATCCACTTGGGCATATCCGAGGATGACAGACGGTCAATTTCAGGCGCCTTGAGACCTATTCGATTGAGTTTTTTTTTTCTAAAAAAGGATTATGAGAATCAGTTCATCCGAAAGGTCGCAGCAGATTTATTGTCATTTCTCTGCAGCCTGCCATAGACGTCATAGAAAAGCTACACAGGTGTAGTATCAACGCAAACTTTAAAGTCCTTCGTCAGAATAACCGGCTACCCTGTTCTCCACATCATCCAAGGGAAAGGCTCAATAAAAAGACCTCCCTAGAAACCGTCCTGATACTATAGGCATAGAGAACATGTTCGTGTTGGTCTTATCCACTTGGGCATATCCGAGGATGACAGACGGTCAATTTCAGGCGCCTTGAGACCTATTCGATTGAGTTTTTTTTTTTTCTAAAAAAGGATTATGAGAATCAATTCATCCGAAAGGTCGCAGCAGATTTATTGTCATTTCTCTGCAGCCTGCCATAGACGTCATAGAAAAGCTACACAGGTGTAGTATCAACGCAAACTTTAAAGTCCTTCGTCAGAATAACCGGCTACCCTGTTCTCCACATCATCCAAGGGAAAAGCGATAATTAGACAGTACGCCCTCTATTATCGGAATCAAAAAGCTTGTAACTGGTTTGGGTGCCAACTCGTGGCCCACTACTGAACTCTGCGCTGTAAAAAAAACCGGCTAGCGATGCAGCGAGTTACCTGTAGATAGCGTAGAAAGCAACGAGAAACTACTACGCGAACGCTCAATAAAAAGACCTGCCTAGAAACCGTCCTGATACTGTAGGCATAGAAAACACGTTCCTGTTGGTCTTACCCATTTGGGTGTATCAAAGGATGGCAGATAGTCGATTTCAGGCGACTTAAAACCTATTTGATTTTTGAATATAAGATAAATAAAGCATAAAAATTATTATAAAAATTGTTTTAAAAATTTCTGTCTAGATTTTAATTAAAATTGAAATAATTTATCACAAAAAAATGATCTCATCTTGTCGTGTTGCACGTCTACGTACCTTGTACCTACCTACCTACATACAGCAGTAGATCTACATCGTAAACAACTTCTGTACAGTAGCGAAAACTAACGATGTGGTATGAGCTAAAGAGGGAGAGAGAGAGATAGAGAAGAGATAAATGTAACGAAAGGAACTGTACGAGTCATCTCCTCTCTACTCATCTTGTATTACGATGAGATTTAGGTATGTGTGCTCGTATCATATTGGTTATACGTGTTGTGGCATTTTAAAACACCATTTACTTTCTCGTTTATAGATGGAACGTGCAATGTGATATGTACGTAATGAAACGATTTCAGCGAGAGAAGTCATTTTTCACAAATTATTGTTGAAAAGAGACTCTCGCCTGTATATATATATGTATATACGTATACGAGTACGATGCTATATGTATGATGTATTTTGTGTGTATAGTATTATACTATATTCTATACACATACATACATACACATAAGCTTCGTATATGTATATCATGTTCCCTCTATATTCTTAATTCAGCATGTAAATGTCATGTACATATATTTTTCGCTCGCTTATACCTACTATACCGTATATACCGTATATATATATATATCGACGAAATAATATTTCAAAACTTGGTATATCTTATATTTATGGTAAGGCTGGCGTGACCTACTATATATGGAAGATAATTTAATAAAAAATATACTCCTCTGCGGCGAAATGCCTATTCCTCTGCGAATATAGCAAGGTACGTAGTAGGTACAGAGTAGACATATGTAGTTCATATATAAAGGTACACTAACAAGTGGGTGTAGTGAGTATGGAAGATGGACGAACGACGATGTAAAGGTTGCACTTGTATCGTAGCTGGATACATAGAGCAGAAAAAAATTCGCACGTACTCGTATCAAAGTATTCTCAAAGGTTAATGCTGGTACTCGAAGGTACCTTACCTACAACGAGCAAACCAACGGTCGGTTTATTTTTAGTACATTAAAGGACAACGATATCGTATCGAGTGCTAGGTAAAGGTATTTGATTTTATGGTAGGCAGCTAGGCACTAGGATATTTCTATCTAATAATATCCCAAGTACACCTATCTTAATTTCGATAAGCCAAACGAGAGAACTGCTTCTTTCTTCATGCGACAATTTATCCAATTACAATATCCTATACAATACTGCAAAATATCCACCTTCGAGGCTTCGATAAGTCGCACCTACGTATGCAGCATCTATAGAATACCGATTTGGAGTACTATGCTGTAGTGGATACATAAAGGACGGTAATAGATAGATTTTTGAAGTACCATACCAGGTATCTAGACCTAGCTGGATACGTACACTATATATACCTACAATGTATGTATATGTAGCATGTGAATTGGAAGCCGTAGCCATCAGGATGAGCCAGCTTGGGCAACATTTTCGTTGGATCGTTAGCAAGGTTAATGGTTGTGATTAAAGAGTCGTTTGTGTTGAGATTGTAGGCGGACGACGTTGGTAATTTTCGAACGAGAGCGAAGGTGGATGGATGCTGTATAGCGGATAAATTTGTCTAGCTAAAGGCGATATACATTACGTTCGTATAATTGCGCTAGTTTTTCGAACGAGTAGGTTTTCAGATACGAGTGCACGAGTTTACGTAGCTCGATGCTAGTAGGGTACCTACTACCTACTATCTATCTCGTGTGTATGTGGTATGGTTCGGGCGATAAATACGAGATGGATGGCGTTAAATAAGACGAAGCGGTGATGTTTTGTCAGTTTGTATAACAGTTAAAATAAGGTGTTGTTTGGTAGGAATTAAATTCTGACGTCGCGTTGCGTCGTTTTATTTTTAACGACGAAAGTGAGAAGGTAAGATGTGTTCGTATAACGTTAGGTGGGGTTTTACGACTGGAGTGTGGTGTTTTTTTTTTTTTTTTTTTTTTTTAATGAAGCTGTGATGCAATGTTATTTCTGAAATTGATAAATCTCGCTAAATTCGTTTACACACGTAAGACTTCTTCGGTGTGTTTCATTTTTATGGAGTATTGATGCAAAGATAAATTAAATCGGATCATTTATGTAAAGGAAATATAAGGGCACCTAGACCTACATACTGTCGAGATGCTTCCACTCGCACCAATTGTAAAAAGCAATTTGACCACTGATTCTTAATCTAGAATGTATTTAGGAAAAAATAAGCTTGGGTGTTATTTTTTCTAGCCCCTCCCCCCACCGAGGATCCATCCCCTTTCTTAAAAATACACGTATCTCTTCTTCTATTGGTTGTACAGAAAAAATCTTCAAATAAAAATTTCTTCTCAAAAGGTTCTCTATATTTTTGATTATTACAAAATTTGTATTTGGAGCAACCTTTGCGCCCCGATTTTCAAAAATTGTATTTATCGAATTGCTGAAAATCTAATTACTCTGGTTTATCATGAAAAATATCAAATACAGCGCAAAACTGGTAATCACAAAAAGTATTTAGAATAAAATTTTACATCCAGCATGTTCACCGCAATACCTCCGTCCTTCACCCTTCACTGGGAAACTCTCCTTACCGTACCAACGTTCAAAATAACTTATTCAGCCCAGTCTGCAGATTGAAAAATTTCATCATGAAACATAGTTGAAGGCGCTTGGAAATACTTTCCAACGCCAGAACCATTCCTCATTCCAACCTCTCCATCTCTGGTGCACCAATTTTTCATGACCTACGTTCAGTAAAATGGACCGAGGGCACTTACCTTCGTCCATTTAAGATCTGTTTTCCACCATTTTGCCCTTTTCGGGGATTCTCAATTGGTATTCCAGCATACATGAGTGCGATGTGAATGGATAAAAAAATGAAAAATTATTTTTGAGAGTCTAAAATAGATGAAATGTGTCCTTTGTGATGATCTGATATGAATGTGAAGGTCCCTACGAAACGAACTTTGAAAACTTTGGTGGTGTTTGCGGGATCCTCATTATGAGCTATTACGAGTACTTTATACTTTCCTTCGTGTTCTCATATTTGTTAATGTGATAGCCCCTTCAGTTGGCACTTGACATAGTAAAAAATTGGTTTTGAGGTTTGCAAAGGGGGTCATCACTCAGGAAAATTTGAAAAATCTGAGAAATGTAACGTATTCGTAACATTGAATAATTTTTACAAATTTCCAGCTCCGAAAGAGAGCATCACAAGCACCCCGAAGTTTTCAAAATCATATTTAAGTTAAAAAAAATCGGGATACGATTAAAAATAATATTTCATTGTTGCCCGAAAAGTCTCTTTGAATGCCTTGCAAAACAAACTTCTCTGGTAGGAGGTTATAAGTGGTATAGGATTGAGATGCCAACTGTCCCAGGAGATGAGCCTGCTACGAGGATCCATAGGTTCAACCCCCCCCTCCCCCTCTTCTTGAGCTATGGGCTCAGAATTTTGTATGATAGGTTTTCAACTCCAAGTCAAGTACTTGCATAACTTAAATTATTAGCCTGATTTTCTATGTCATATTGTCAATGAAAAACAAGCTATTGCAGTCTATCGATCAACGGTGGTTGGGGGTGGGAGGAGGGGAGGAAATACCAACAAAATCCGTTCTGGGGTCCTAGAAGTCCATTAAGACAATTTTTGCCGTGTCATATATTTATTTTATTTTCTCCTCCGAACATTAAAACATTTACTCCGCTCAATACCGACCAAAATCAGTCCAATTCGGTTAATCGGCTCAGTTTGACGGCGGATTAGATATATATGAGTGGGGATAACCTTGGATCACAATTCAGTTATGCCCCAATTTGAGAGAGGGGATGTTGCGGGGTCAAAAACGCAAAAATTGCCTTTTTTTAAACTAATTGATATAAAATTAAAAGTTGTATAACATATCCAAAAATTAACCTGCTAAGTTAATTAGGAGGGGAGATATAGGGGTTTTCCCCTCTTTGACCCTGAAAAAGGGCTGTTCCTTGCCTATGTCCCAACCTAAACGAGCTAGGAAGTTGAAATTTGGTATGTATATTCATTAGAGGCCCTAGATGTGCTTTTTTGGGATCCCGACTTTTCAGCTCTATTGCACCCCCTCACAGCCCCGAAAATGTGGTTTTTTGGTCTGGTTTTCTCATTTTTTGAGTTTTTTGAGTTTGTTCCTTGCATAACTCTCCTTCAAATAAAGCTAGGAAGCTGAAATTTGGTATGCACAGTTAGTAGGGACCCTGAATGGGTCTTTTAGGGTCTCGATTTTTCTGCCCGATCGCCCCCTCTCACAGCCCAAATTTTGTAGTTCTTTGGTCGTGTTTCCCTATTTTTATAATTTATTCCTCGCATAAGTCCCCTCTGAATTGGGCTAGGAACTTGAAATTAGGTATGTACATTTAGCAGGGACTCTAAATTTGCATTTTTAGGGTTTCCATTTTTCAGCCACATTACGCCTCCTCACAGCCCTAAATATATGGTTTATTGATCAATTTTTAATGCTTGTTCCTCGCATAACTCCTCTTCAAATTGGCCTAGCAAGTTGAAATTAGATGTGTACAGTCAGCAAGGACCCTAGATATGCCTTTTGAGGATTTTAACTTTATAGCCCCATTGATCCATTTCTACTCTCAATGCTTTTTTCTATTTGTATATTGCGATTGCCCTTTTATTTTCTAATTCTTTTTTGTTAATGTTTTTTATTTCAATTTCGAGATTTATAAGAAAATTGTTTGAATTCTATGTTCATGCCTCTTCGCCTTATATGTTTGAACATATCGCTATATGCCCTATTTAAAATCGTTTACATTCCACTGTCCAAAAAAAAAAAAAAACACTCATCTGGATCATATCAAAACGTACCTGCCTACCCATAGGTGACGTTTCATATCTAATTTTTTCTCTTTCATCCATAAACAAGCAAATACGTACCTCATACGTGGCCTATGCATGTATGATAAAAACCATATACGAGTAATAAACCACGTCTCTTTGATAGTTACATCGTTGAGCTTTGTTTACAAACTTTTTCGCAGACATATTAGCGGGTAAGTGTACTGTACATTGTACACTGTGTACGATCCATAGCTTGGGTTTTGTTATCGTTTGTACGTAGATAGAGGTACCTCTGTCTGCATACGTTGTACATGTATTTTAAAGCAATTCAAACAGTTCGTTTCAAAAACTAACGTATAATAAATTAAAAATAAAAACTAAACTCGCATTATTTAAACATTAAACGCCGCGGAATTATGTTCCGTAAGTTTGAAAAAAGTTCCGGTTCCAGTATTGTTCTCGGTTGTTACGCCATTTATTTGTACGTTAGTTAAAATGCCGAAAGTCCTTTAGCGTACATGTTCGTCGAGTATTTCTTTTTTCTATATATAAATAATTTTTATTTTTTTTTTTATTTTTTAAGTCGGAATTTTACTAAAACAAAAAACATTATGTTTAAATATGTACGACGTTTTTTTTTTCGTACCGTAAATGTTGAAGGAAGTTATAGTTAGCAATAGAATGCGAGAATAGAAACAAGCACCGAAATACCGATGTTACTCTATGCTAAAGTGGTGGGGTGAAGATAGCGCCGTTGTGAAAATCCTCGAGATGATTTATTTCGACTTTTCATTAAGTTTTCGCACCCTTCTTCGGTATGCGTGGTGTTTTTTCCTTCTTTTTAAAGAGAATAACTAAGAAGTGTGGCGAAATGATGTACATTTAGACTTGACTTTTGACTACCGCCAACTTGGTGTAAGATTTCAAAAAGGGTACTTTCGGATAAGAATAAGCGAAATGCCCTTAATCCAGGCCCGGACTGGTCATATGACGCACCGGGTATTTTCCCAGCCGAGAGATCAATAAAAAATTATACCAATGCATTTTAATTGATAACAAGATTTACATACACAACTCTTCTTTATTGAACTGAAAGAGATTGTGCATGTAGAGATGTGCGTCACAAAAATTGTTTGTGGCGACAGTCCGGTGTAAACAGGGTCAAAATACTCATTTTTTTTTTTATCCATTACTCTTAATAATGTATAAAATTTTCGCCCTCGCTTCGCTTGGCCCATACAGGGTGGTCTGAATAAGATGTGAAATATTTAAACCTCGTATTCTGCTCATCAATTGAAGTCAAAAAAGTTATATGCGTGATACATCTCAACATCAAATTTCACCTAAAATCCACAATTTTGGCACGCGGAATAAAAACTTGGGAAGGAATTTTGTGAGAAAAATGAAATGAGACCATTAAACAGTATTTGGTCATTTTTTGCTGTATTTAGTACCAAAAAAAAGTTTTTTACTGCAAAAATATGTTTCGACGCAAGGGAAACCTGGTTCAACATAATTAAACATTCACTTTTTTCAAATTTCATTCAATATTATCAACAGAGCTTGTTGTTTAACACCTATCAACGAAGTTTCCATTTTTTTTTTTTTTTTTTTTTTGATGCTCTGGATGCTAAATAATTGATTTATCAAATTCTGTCTATTCCATAAAATTTTTGGAAATTGACAATTGCTGCAACTTTTTAGGCTGATTTTCTATGTCATATTGTCAATGAAAACCATGATATTACAGTCGATTGATCGACGGTGGTTGGAGGAGGGGGGAATAACAACAAAATCCATTTTGGAGTCTTGGAAGACCATTAAGACAATTTTTGGACATGTCAGATATCTATTTTGAGTTTTATTTTTATTTTTTTCTCCCGAACATTAAAATCGTTTACTCTGCTCAATACGGACCAAAATCACTCTAATTCGGCCAATCGACTCATTTCGGCAGCGGATCAAATGTGGTTGACCTTAGGTCAAAATTTAATTTCTCCCCATTTTGAGGGAGGGGTGCTGAGGGGTTAAAAACAGTTCCTTTTTGAGCCAATTGACAGAGAATCTAAAATTGTATAACATATCCAAAAATTCACTTCCTAGGTCAATTAAAAACAGAGATATGGAGTTTTTCCCCTCTTTGACCTTGAAAAGGCCATATGTCCCCACCAAATTGAGCTAGGAAGTTGAAATTTGGTATGTACATTCAGTAGAGCCCTAGATGTGCCTTTTGGGGTACCGACTTTTCAGCTCTATTGCACTCCCTCACAGCCCCAAAAATTTTTCAGCCAGGTTTTCTCATTTTTTGAGTTTTTTGAGTTTGTTCCTCACATGACTCCCCTCCCCTCCAAATAGAGCTAGGATGCTGAAATTTGGTATGCACATTTAGTAGGGACCCTAGATGTGCCTTTTGGGGATCCTGACTTTTCCACTCCATTACACCACCTCTTAGCCTTGAATATGTGGTTTTTGGTCGGATTCTAACTTTAAAAGTTTGTTCCTCGCATAATTCCTCTTCGAATCTGGCTAGTAAGTTTAAATTAGGTGTGTACAGTTAGTAGAGACCGTAGATGTGCTTTTTGAGGTTTTTTTACTTTGTCGCCTCATCGAACCCTTTCTACCCTCAATGTTGATTAGGAAATTTTCAATTCTCATGATTGTAATGCGTCATGAAAATCAGGCTGAACTGTAAGTGCTGGTAGGAAAGTTTAATGCTGTTGAATCAAAAAAATAAATAAATAATCAAACTTAGCGTTGTCGAATTAGTATAAATCGATGTGCCACTTCACTTTTGACATTTTTTTGAATTTTGGTCAAAATTGAGGACTCTTATGCCCCGAGATATGTTTAGATTTTATTTTGAAATTTGATTGGTTGATTACAAGCATGAAAAGATCTATTCGTGGTAATTTTTTCAGATTTTTAAATGGTGGCTTTCCTAAATTTTATATTCGTCCTGAAAACTTCAAGGTCCATCTTAAAAATTCAGTTTTGAGCTTTTAAAGTTTCAACCATCAATTTTGAATCTTCATCGGGTTATTTACACAACCGCACGAATAGATTTATCTCAAGTCTAACCAGTCATGATATGTGAGAGTTTGAAGTTGAGCTGTTTGATAAAGAATCGCAATCGTTTGGAAATGGCAAGAACCACCTCACCCCACAGGGATCAGATTTCTGAAAGAAAAACTTGAGAGTATGAGTATTGGAGTTATTAAAGGTGCAGATAACATTGTTACTAATGGGAACTAAACTGTTGGCGGGGGAGGGGAACTGATACTCGAAATTTTAAAAATTTTCATGTGGGGTATCAAAATATAGGTTTTAAAGCCTTCTGATTTCAAATTTCACATAATATTGAGCATAAAACCAATTTGAACCACGTGTTGTGGAGGGGGAGGGGGTCAAAATTCTAAAATTTCATGTGGGGTATCAAAATGTAGATTTTTAAGTGTGTAATTTTAAATTTAATATAATTTTGACGTTTAAACAATTTGTGCTTTAAACGGCGCGGGGGGGGAGCAAAACTTAAAATTTTCAAAAATTCCATGTGGGGTATTAAAATAAATATATGTTTATTGGTCGTCTACTTGAAGCTATAAAAATTTTGCCTATATGAAAATTGAGCTCCAAACTGGGTAGACGAATGTTGAATTTAGAATTCCAACAATTCTGAGTGATGTGTCACTTTTGAGTACGTTAAAATTATTTTTCCAAAAGATTTGTTAATATCTGCAAAAAATTGTTAGTGCTGAAAATTTGAACGTGGAATCAGAAGACTCCAGTTACCTAATTTTTGGGCCGATGGAAAGTGAATTGGTCAATGGTAATATTCGGTAAACTTTTTCAATTTTTTAAGCATATTACGTTTTTTTTTTTTTTTTTTTTTTTTTTTTAAGAATATTATTTTTTTTTTTTTTTTTTTTTTTTTTTTAAATCCAAGAACTACTCATCGCGGATATAGTATTGGCCATTCGTCGGGGAATCTTTTCTATTTTCAAACCGTCATGTCGCGTCGTGTCGATAAACGTAATTAACAACTATAATATAGACCGTATTTCGAAAGCATATTACAAATTACTTGTCACGGTTTTCGCTTTGTGAATTATTTTAGTAATTCGTTTCTCGTCGAATGGGAATGGCATAAAAGTAGAGACGCGACGCGACGAAGAGAACCAAAACGACGTGTAAGAAAGGTGCAAGAAGGGTGGTAAATTACAAAGCAAAAGCAACACGCTATACAGAACTTTTGAAACGATATGGTACGTCTATGTATAGACGTACGTAAGTATATTCTGCAAACTATGCGACGAAGAAAAGGTACCTCGTACCTACCTGCTCGTCGTCTGAGACGATATGACACTCTGGGTCAAAGAGTAATTTAAAGTCATAAACATGGTTTTGTATTTCGCATTGGAAATTACCGAGGTAGAAATTGATATCGCTATTGAGAACTGTATGTAGCGAGTTTAGCTAGAGCTAGGTGACGAAAGTGTGCACCGTGAAGAAGAGAAGCGTGTTGAACCGCTTTTATTAACTTTCCGCATTCGAGATGAGAAAATGTAGTATACTCGGTGACACGAGGACGAGGACGAGCACGACACCGGTAGCAAATTCGAGTAATCGAGCCGGATCCGGTGGCGGTGAGGTGAGCAGATAAGGCGAGGCTAGGCGATGCGATGCGATGGTAACATTTTACGAGTATTTTCATAATTGAACTGGTAAGAGCGTCTTATTCTAATAACAAATTACAACAAGATGGTAATTAACCGTCTAATTCGAGCGGAAAAGATTTAATTTCTTTCGAAGGCTAACGGTTTTTTTTTCTTCTTTTTGTTCGGTTGCTAGAAAATTTCTTAGTTTTTCGTCAAGTTTTTTCCCCCTTTTTTTTGCTTGTTTTTTTTTCAAAAGTCCCTGTGTGCTCTTTATTGTCGAATTTTCTTGTTCATTTTTCCGACACGAGGATGAGGCTAATGTATAATGAAAATTAAAAAATTAAAACTTACTACTAGTCGAGAATTTTTAATTCCCTCTGAAATTTCTTGGTAAGGTAAATGCACCGATTTCTGCTACTTTACGGTCAAACTCGATAAAAACGTGTATAACTTGAATGCCATGGAACATACAAAATTCGAGTTTTGAAATAATTTTTTCATTTTCACTTTTAATTAAAAATTATTGTTCATTTAAATTGTTTTCGAAATTAGATAAATCATCTAAAGCTGCCATTTATCTACTGTCCTACATCATATGCTACCATGGTCTAGCACCAATAGCTGCCCTCTACATTTAACTTAAAAAACTTGGATATTTAAATGGTTAAAATTTTAAAACTTGTGAAGTATGCGAAGTTATGCATAATTACATTATATAAAACCAAAAAAATGTTTTTCCAAAAAAGAAAAATGAAACGTTACTCAAGTTCGATCTTGAAATATTCAAGAGTGTTGTGACTTCGATTTTGGAATTATATCTGTTTAGTCTGATTTTCTATGTCATATTGTTAATAAAAACCAAGCTATTGCAGTCTATCGACCAACGACGGATGAGGGGAGAGATCAACAAAATACGTTGTAGGGTTCAAGAAGACCATTAAGGTGATTCTTAGCCATGTCAGATATTTATTTATTTAATTTTTTCTTTCCCAAACATTAAAATCATTTACTCCGCTCGTTATCGACCAAAATCGCTTCAATTCAATCAATCGGCTCAGATTGACGGCGGATTAGATATATATGAGTGAGCATGATCTTGGGCCAAAACTCAATTTTGCTCTATTTTGAGGGAGGGAGTGCTGAGGGGCCAAAAACGCAAAAATTGACTCTTTTTAAGCCAATTGATAGAGAATCAAAAGTTGAATAACATATCCAAAAATCAACGATTCAAGTCAATTAAGTCAGGAGATATGGGGATTTCCACCTTTTTAACCCTGAAAAAAGGCTGTTTTCCCCTATCTCCCCACCGAATTGAGCTAGGAAGTTAAACTTTGGTATGTACATTCAGTTATGGCCCTAAATGTGCCTTTTTTCCACCCGCAATGCTGATTAGGAGCGATGCTTTTTTTCAATACTCATGATTAAAACCAGGCTGAACAGCATTGCAAAATGATGTCTTTTTTTTGTTCTTCTTTCATCGACTGTTTCTTCATCTCGTTTCTATCATTTTCCTTCCTGAATTTTTTTCTGGTCTTTCTGCCCTTCAATCCTCCGTTTCTTTATTTCTCAGAAGTTAGAACCGGTGAGTTAAATTTTTTTATCACCGCTGGATTATTTTTTTACTGGGGATGGAATTTTAAGAAAATTTTTGAGCACGTATTCGGAACGAGTAGATTCATTGTCATGGACTGCAGCCCTATCATTCGTCACAGTAGGAAATTCTCTGATGGTAGCTTTCATGTTCAGTATAAATAAGAATCTCAGATAATATTAACTTCAAGAGAAGTTCAATAGTGCATTGTATAGTTGACCATCAATAAACGAACCATCAAAATATAGACAATCAAAATCCAAATTGTTCAGATTTGATGGCCTTAACACTGATAATCAACTGTTCTGTGCTGTTGAGATACGGATCGTCAACGGTTGGATCATACTATTTGACATTACAGTTGAATGTTATGAAATAGGTACTGAGCAATTTTCAAAATTTCCAATGTTGAACATAAATCATGAATTTCTTCAAAATTAAGTCACTTCAGATGAAATTTGGACTTCTGTTTGAACCAAGGAAGTGATGGCATGATGAATTTTGAAATCTGCTCAGCATTTTTTTCTTAACGTTCAAGATTTTGATAGTCTGGAGATTGATGGTCAGTTGTTGATAGCGCACTGCTAACAGTCCAGATCTTGATAATCCACTATTGACAGTCAACTTTTGACATTCCACACTTGACTATCAACTATTGATGGTCAGGTGTTGATGGATCTGGATCGTCGAGAGTTGGCAATCCAAATCTTTACTGTGCAGGTGTTGATAGTCCGCTAGTGTTGGTCAACTTGTCAACTCCTGATAGTCCACTGCAGACCACCAACTCTTAGTAATCAAGTGTTGACAAATCTGAACCATCAACAGTTGGATTATGTTTGACATAAAAGTTGAATATTATGAAAAAAATGCTGAGCAATTTTCAAAATTTCTAATGTTGAAAAGAAATTACAATTGATGGACCACTATTCATGGTCAACTCTTGATAGTCCACATTCGACTATCAACTATTGATGGTCACGTGTTGATGGATTTGGACCATTGATAGATGACAGTCCAGGCCTTGATGGTATGGATGTTGATGATCCACTAACTAGATTTCAACAATTGCTCGTCTATACAAGTTGTACTAATTCACTTGGAGGGTTGAAACTTGGTAGGTAGTGTGTCTTTTGGGAGTCTCTACTCGCCACCCCTAACCCATCTTATTACTGGTCCAAAAAAATGACAGTTTTTCAACGTTTTCGATTAATTGCCCATATCTGCAGGTCACCCTAATTCAACTAGTGCCTTGTAACTTTGTACACAGGTCGGGGAGATATACCAGGCGTGCTTTTTGAGGTCTTAACCATTCCTGTCCAAATGGATCCGTTCTACAGAACCTTCTACTATTAAAGAAGTGGACTACCACATCGGTTTCAACCTATTAGGTCACATAGAACACAAGCAGAAGCCCTTTAAATGTAAAATTTTTGAAAAACATGCTTTTCATATAATAAATCAATGGAACATGAGTAAAAAATTGAGCAACATAATTTTATACAATTTCAATATTCAAGGTGCTCCCGTTTGAGTTCTATGGAACCCAGTAGGTTAAAATTTCCACAATTAGGTTACAGATCGATTCTCCTCTCACCCTCCCTCCAACATATGAAGTAGGCTTACCTGGTTTATGAATCATAGAAAATTGGAAAGTAATGATTGACTGATTCTCGCAATACTTGTCTTGCTCGTGAAATGATCTTGAGAATATGTGGAATGAAGCAAGTTCCCACAATAAAATTTTATGGTCGTTTGAAAATCGATATTAATCATCAACATAAAATACACGTAATGTTATTATATATGATGATTGAAGTATAAACCTTTTTCAACACGGTTGTTCGTCGAATTCATCAACTGGTAAAATAAAAAATTGAAAAAGAAGAATCAGCAATATTTCCCCTCTACATTATCGACTTATAATTACCAACTAGCTGGAAAATTCGGCTCGATTCTCGAGGCTACTTGCTACGATATTTTTTTCCCCTTGGTACATTGCAACGTCTCGAATAAAACGTTGTTTTTCAAAACATCCGAAGACGAGCGAGCCAAAGCAAGCGAGGCGAGGCCGAGGTGGATTAGGTAATGAAAATTCGAGCGGAATTGGAATAAGTTTTGTCGGTTTTAAAATGCATCCCCCACGTTTAATTACTCTTTGCTCTTTTTGCGGTCTCATTCCTAATAGCGAAGCTACACTCGCTCGTTTACTCGAGTCGAGAAATTTAATTGTTATTTGGTTTTTGCGAAGATTGCACCATACACCGCATCACTTTGTATACAAATAGCAGCACAACAGCATCTAAGAAGGAAAAGATGCAGCCCCCTACCCCCTGCCCAGTTCCCCTGTAGTACTTTTTTTTCCATCCCCGCTTTAATGACTATACGATTTCACGGTATACGAAATCGGCACGAGATTGTAGCGGATGCGAAACGTCTTTCTAAATTGTTCGTTCGAAATGAGGAAATCAAAGTTAAACCCGATAAAATAACTACGCCACGAATGTAACCCGGGGTAAAGGGTGAAAGGAATGCTGCATCGCGTACAGCGGTTTTGAGACAGGTGAGGATGGGGGAAGGGTTTATTCTTGTATAATATAGATTTACCGATCGGCTTTTGCGAAATTCGCGAGAGAATTTCGTATTATAGTTGGAAACGTAGAGCACGACCAGCTCTAGGTATAAGTATAAGTTAAATTTGGTTAAATCTATCGAATCCGGTAACATTTGAAGTTCTTTTGTATTAAAAAGTTTTTTTTTCTATTCGAAAAGTCTGATAAATGTTTTTAAAAAAGTTCTCTCTTAGGTGGGAGAGCTAAAGAAGAAGAAAAAAAGGTAGCGTAGGAAAAAAAAAGTCGAGTGTAAAGTTATATTAAACGCGGTTGAGAAATTTTAAAATAAACGCGAATAGTTTAAAAGTGGCGCCATAAAATACAAGTCACCCTGGGGCGGACTTTAATTGCGTTATGGGATCTTGCATATAGAACATAGAGCAACGATTTTTCACCAATCTTTTATTCTTTCCTCTATAAATGGTTGGTAATAAAAATTCTTCCTCTTTGTTAGCCTGATTTTCTATGTCATATTGTCAATGAAATACAGGCTATTGCAGTCTATCGATCAACGTTGTTTGGGGGAGGGAGGAGGGGAGGAAATACCAACAAAATCCGTTTTAGGGTCCTAGGGTCCTAGAAGACCATTAAGGCAATTTTCGGTCATGCCAGATATTTCTTTTTAACATCGAAAGATGTTTAACAGCGCATTCTAGAAAAGTCGTCAAAAATTGACAATCAACATTATATGACATTCGTGGACCATCAACAGTGTGACGTCATTGCACTGACATGAGTGGACAGATTTTTAAAATCTGGAATGACATTGGTGGGCTTATTTTATGATTTTAAGTTGTAATGTTGAGAAAAATTAGAGATGTGACATCAGTTGATCTATTTATGAAGGATTAATTTTATGACTTTAGGTTGAAATTTTGAGGAAAATTGGAGATGTCATTAATGGACCATCAACAGTGTGACGTCATCATTAGACTAACATCAGTGGAAAGATTTTCATGACCTCGAATGATATCACTGGTTTTTTTTATGAAGGATTTATTTTATGATTTTAAGTTGAAATGTTGAGGAAAATTAGAGATGTTTGAATTTGACTTGTCGAAACAGCGGGCATTGACCTTAAATTGATTTCATGATTTTGAGTTGAAATGCCGCCATCCGTTAACCTGTCAACAGTTGACCTTGGCCCAGGTTGATCTTATAATTTCAAGTTGAAATGTTGAGGAAAATTACATATGATTAAAGTTGACCCATTAACAGTTGACCTTGACTCTGAACTGACTTCATGATTTTAAGTTGAATTTTAAGGAAAATTAAATCAACAGTTGATTTTGGCCTCGGATGATTTTATGATTTTGAATTGAAATGTCATCAGTTGTCCAATCAATAGTTGAGCTTGACTCTAAATTATTTTGAAGATTAAAAAAATATCGAGAAAAATTAGTTGACCTAAATTCGGGTTGATTTTATGATTTTAAGTTGAAATATTGAGGAAAATTAAAGATGTTTTTAATCCTGAACTGATTTCAAATTTTCTAGTTGACATGTCGAGATACATTTTTGTTAAATTTTGACCAAATTTTCAATGATTTTTAACAATTTTTGCTCAATTTTCACTCATTTTTTCAACATTTCTGCATTTTTTGAGGCATTTTTAAACCAATTTTCTTTGATTTTTAACGAATTTTTTCAAATATCAAAGCTTTCATTCTTTCGATGTTTACCTTTGCGTGCAAACAGCTCCAAGTATTATTTTTATTTCTCCCCCCCCCCCGAACATTACAATTATTTATTATGCTCGATACTGAGCAAAATCGCTCAAATTTGGTCAATCGGCTCAGTTTGGCAACGGATTAGATATTATATAAGATGGTATGACCTTGGATCAAAATTCAGTTTTGCCCCATTTAAGGGGAGAGCGTGCTGGGGGGCCGAAACCCAAAAATTGTGCCTTTTTAAGTCAATCGATAGAAAATCTGTAGTTGCATAACATATCCAAAAATCAATCTCCATGGTCAGCTAGGAGGGGAGATATGAACGTTTTCCTTCCTTGTGACCTTGAAAAGGAGCTGTACCTCCAATTTCTCCCCATAAAAATGAGCTAGGAAGTTGAAATTTAGTATGTACATTTAGTAGACGACCTAAATGTGGCCCGCTGAAGAAAAAAGTGTCTTTCGAGGGTCCTGGGAATTGAAATTTGATATGTACGTTTAGTATGCGACCTAGATGTGGCCTACTGAAAAAAATGTGCTTTTTGAGGGTCCTGACTTTTCAGCCCCATTACACCCCCTCATAGCCCCAAACATGTAGTTTTTGGTCGGTGGAATTGAAATTTGATATGTACGTTTAGTATACAACCTAGATGTAGTCTACTGAAAAAAAAAGTGCTTTTTGAGGGTCCTGACTTTTCAGCCCCATTACACCCCCTCATAGCCCCAAACATGTAGTTTTTGGTCGGTGGAATTGAAATTTGATATGTACGTTTAGTATACAACCTAGATGTAGCCTACTGAAAAAAAATGCGCTTTTTGAGGGTCCTGACTTTTCAGCCCCATTACACCCCCTCACAGCCCCAAACATGTAGTTTTTGGTCGGTTTTTCTAATTTTTTCAGTTTGTTCCACGCATAACTCCACTGTAAACTGAGCTAGGAACTTGAAATTAGATATGTACATTCAGTAGGGACCTTAGATGTGCCTTTTGGGGTTCTCGACTTTTCAGCCTCATTTCATCCCCTCACAGCTTCGAATATGTGGTTTTTTGGTCGTTTATCTTCAATGCTGATTAGGAAAGAAGCATCGCAACGTGATGCTTTTTTAAAATTCTCATGCTTGTAATATGCCTCGGAAATCAGGCTGGAAAAGCATCGCTAAGCGATGCTTTTTTTTTGTCAACTTTCGTATAGACTTGGTGAAGAGAGTAAAATTGCAGTTTCGTAATCTTATATAGGTAAGTTGTAGGTATAAATTTATGGTATTTTATTAGTGTATTTAAAATAAAAATAATAAAAAAATAAAAAAAAAGCGTAATGTCGAAAATAACGTCGTATAGCGATTTATTGCGAATTGGCATCGCATCGTTTGTACGTATAGTATAAAAGCACTATAAATAGCTTGATACGATGGGAAAAATTACGATGGTGGAGTGAACCTGTTGCTACCAGTTCGATAAGCCATATGTATAGTATTTTAGAATATTTATTGTATCGCGTGTTCGCGCCAATTTATTATCAGCCAGCGAGCTTTTCGTTATTATCGAACAGCGATGAGTATAAATGTACCTCTCTACCTACTACGTGTATGTAGATGTACAATTGCTACATGTACTACATACAGCATAGGTATATAGAGAGATACACGTATTTGTATGAGAGGATGCGATAGAGCAATGATAAATTGTAGCAGACGTCTTGCGAGCATCCTAAAAGTTACGATTAGATCAACATTAAAGAGATGATTTACATGAAATCTACATTAACTTATTGCCTGAACCGAGTTTTAATTTTTAAACGTTAATGTGCTTCTGCCTACTGCCTACTCGACTCGACTCGTCGTTCGTCGTATCTCTACCAGGTCGTTTGTAATTTTCAACCATTGTTTAGCCGCGAACAGATACAAATTACACATGGGAGGTAATTTTTCTCCTCTCGTGCTTTTTCTATACTGCGTACCTGTGCACCTTCCCTACTCGTAGCTATAGCTTTCTAGATTAGGACTTGAGCCGAGCAGATGCCTATCTCGCTTGTAAGTAGGTATTTTTTTTTTTTACACCCTGAGGGTATTTCATGAGCGAAAAATTTGCTTTTAAAAGGTATATTAAGTATCTAGATTGCCTACGCGTCTTGGTGGATTGCTTGTGTGTGTGTGTGTGTGTGTGTGTGTTCTAGTGTTGGATGAATCTTCGTATGAATGTAGAATAGGTATGTACTTATATTTAAATTTTGCGTAGGAGGGATGAGGTTCGATTTGTAGTACATGTTATTCAGTATATGGTGTTATGGCAAAGTTAAAATTTCCTGCTTAAAAAGGTTATAGTCGGGTAAGGTGTGATTTTGACCCCAGCCCCCATTTTCGATCTAATGCTCCGAGATATGGTATCTTAATATAAAATAATTCTGGAAAAAATGTTGACCCCCCGCCCCCACTCGCCACCCTTTCGGAGTTGTGGTCATTTTATTTCATTATTAACATCGAAAGATGTGTTATAACGCATTCTGGAAAAATCGGGCAACAATTGACCGTAAACAGTAGACCGTCAGCAGTGTGACGTCATCATTGGACTTACCTCAGTGGACAGATTTTTATGGCCTGGAATGGCATCAGTGGACTTTTTAACATTGAAAAGTGTTTAATAGTGTATTCTGGAAAATTCGTCAAAAGTTGGCCGTCATCGTTGAATGACATTAGTGAATCCATCAACAGTGTGCCATCATCATTAAACTGACATCAGTGGACGGATTTTATGAACGATTACTTATATGAATTTTATGATTTCAAGTTAAAATATTGAGGAAAAATAATGTTTGAAGTTGAAGCGTAACAGTGGATCTTAACCTGGGATTAATTTTATGATTTTTAGTTGAAATGTCGTCCTCCGTTGACCCCTCAACAGTTGAGTTTCACCCTGAATTGATTTTAAAAATTCAAGTTGAAATCTACAAAAAAAATTAGTTGACCTTTACTCGGGTTGATTTTATGATTTTAAGTTGAAATGTTGAAGAAAATTAAAGATGTTTAAAGTTGACCCATAAACAATCGACCTTGACTCTTAATTGATTTTATGATTTTAAGTTGAAATATTAAGGAAAATTAAGGAAAACTGACCCGTCAATAGTTGACCTTGACCTCGGATTGATTTTATGATTTTGAGTGAAAATGTCGTCATCAATTATCCCGTCGAACAGTTGAGCTTGACCCTTAATTGATTTTAAGATTTCAACTCGAAATTTCGAGAAAAATTTTTTAACCTCTACTCGAGTTGATGTTATGATTTTCAGTTGAAATGTTGAGAAAAATTACCAAGTGACAAGTATCAAATAAGACAAAGAAGGAAAAAAATTGTACCAATTACATTTAAAATATTAAAACTTACATTCTTTTGATGTTTACTCTTTGCGTGCAAAGAAGTATTTTCAATAATTTTTAATTCCCACGCAAGCGAATGAAATTTTCTGTTCTTTGGCACAAAGTTACGTCTCAATAATTTTTTCTCAGTTTTGGTGCCCTTCCTCTCCTGGTTTTGGCCATTTAAAATTTTCAGGTGTAAAAAAAAATTAGATAGCGAAGTTCGACAAAATTTTAAAAATGTTCTAAAAACGTGTTTTTGAACTTGGATTTTTTAAAAATTGCTGAGCAACTTTTTTTCCAACATTTAAGTTGACCTTTAAGATGTTGATAGTCCAGATATTGATGTGGTCAATTGTGAACAGTCCACTGTAGACATTCCAGATTTTGATAGTCTACAATTGACAGTCAGCTATTCACAATCCACAGTTGACTATCAACTATTGACGATCAAGTGTTAACGAATTTGGACTATCAAGAGTTGACAGCCCAAATATTGATGGTGTGGGTATTGATTGTCCACTATTGTTGGCTGACTTTTGACAGTCCACTTTTGACCACCAATTCTTAGCGATCAAGTATTGACAAATCTGGACCATCAACAAAGGAATTATGTTTGACGAAAAAGTTGAGCGTTTTGAAAAAAGTGCTAAGCAATTTTTCAAAAAATCCAAATGCTGAAAAAATCACAGATGAAATTTGAACTTAGTGCTGGAGCAAAGGCAGATAAAATACTCCACCGGCTTACAATTAAATATTTCGGGTTCATTAGATGATATGTAGTTGGATTGTATCAAACATAAAGTCAACATTTATTTTATTTTATTTTATTTTTTGATTCATTTGCATTTTCATTTTTTTCCATCTTTTTATTTTTTCAGTTTATTTTTATTCATTTTTATTATTATTTCTTTCATTGCCACTTTCGTTTTACCATAAACTGATAATCATTTGCTCATCTCGATACCGACCAAAATCGATTAAATTTGGGCAGTAGGTTTATCTTTTTTTTTAGCGCGAATGACCTTTGGTGGATATTTAGTCACACCCAAATTTGAGAGGGAGGGGTGCTGAACGGCTATAATAGAAAAAATTGTTTAGTTTTTCAACGCAACGATAAAAGATCAAGAGTTGTATTGATATAACAATCAAAAAATCAGACTCCTAGGTCAAGTTATAGGGGTTCTTTTCCTTTTTGACCTTGATAAAAGGCTGTACCACACATATCTCCTCCCTCCCCTGTCCCACATTGATCTAAACGGTTGAACTTTAATATGTAGACCTAGTAGATATTATGGGTGTGCCTTTTGAGGGTTTCAACATTTCAGCCTCACTCCTCTCCCCCCTTACTCCGCAGAACCAAAAAAGTGGTTTTTTTGATCATTTTTCTTATTTTTTGAATCTATTTCAAGCATATCTTCCCTCCAAATTGAGTGAGAAAGCTGAAATTTGACATGTCTATTTAGTAGGGATTATAGATGTGCTTTTAAGGGGTTTCAGCTGTTTACACTTACGGCTCTACTGCTGATCAAGGAAAAGAATTTCAGAGCACTTTTTTAGCCAGATTTTCTATGCCATATTGTGCGTATGAGGAGGAATATCAACAAAATCCGTTTTGGGGTACTACACGACCATTAAGACGGTTTTTAGCCATGCCAGAGATTTATTTTTATTTTTTCCTCTCCCCCCCCCCTACATTAAAATCATTTACTCTGCTCGATACCGAGCAAAATCGCTCCAATTCGGTAAATTGCCTCAGTTCGACGGCGTATTAGGTATAATATGAGCGGGGATGAACTTAGGTCAAAATTCAGTCGTATCCCAATATGTGGGAGGGGATGCTGAGGGGTCAAAAACGCAAAAATTGCCCTTTTTTAATCAATAGATAGAGAATCAAAAGTTGTGTAACATATTCTAAAATCAACCTACTAAAACTATTAGGAGGGGAGGTATGAGAGGTTTTTTTCCTTATTGAGCCTGAAAAAAAGGGCTGTTTCTCCCCTATCGCCCCACCAAATTAAGCTAGGAAGTTAAAATTTGGCATGCGTAATTAGTTCGGGCCCTACATATGCGTTCCTCGCATAACTCAACTCCAAATCAAGCTAGAAAGTTGAAATTAGGTATGCACATTTAGTAGTGGCCCTAAATGTGCCTTTGGGGGGGGGGGAGGGTTTCGACTTTTCAGCCTCATTGAACCTTTTCACAGCCCTGAATGTGTGGTTTTTTGGTTGATTTTTCTAATTTTTAGAAAAGGTTGTTCGTGGCATAACTTTCTTCCAAGTTGGGCTAGAAAGTTTAAAGTAGGTATGCCTTGTCTGTAGGGACCCTTGATGTGCCTTAAGTTTAAACTTTTTTAGTCCCATTGAACCCACATTGAACCCTTCCTACACGCAACGTTGATCAGGAAAAAAGCATTGCGATTCGCGATGCTTTTTTTCCAATTTTCATGACTATTTTAATGATAATCCAGATTTTTCTATCTTCTCTTCTCTTGTAAAAAAAAAATAACTACACATGGTACATTACAATAGCTTGAATTTTGTAGAGAAAATCGATTTTAAAAAATCCGCCATTAATCGTTTTGTATTGTCTTCCCTTATAACCGGATGGGTAAAAAATGTCACCAAATAAGCACCTACCCTCGAATCGAGATAACCCCTGTTACAAAACTGCGAATGCGAACTTTAGTTACACTTTTTTGCCAGCATCTCTTCTGTTTTCCTCTTATTCCCGCGTATATCCTGTTACACTCATAGGGCACTTATTGTGCACCTACATCTACCTTACACCCATATTATACGTTTTCAGCGTACTACTCATAATTTTGCACCAAGTACCCACGCTATACTTTGGACGGTACAGCGTGGCATACCGGAGACGACAATATGTCAGAAGCACCCTGCATCACACAAACTATCAACCAATTACTTCTTTTTAACTCGACCGGTGGGTAAGTAGGTAGGTAGGTAGGTAGGTAGGTCGGTGGTGGTCGAGTTGAAAACAGTAAATCGTTCACGTCTCTTACCACGCAGTCCCCTTTTTACTTTTTTGTTTGCTCGTAACTTTTATACGTACCATACGAATATCGAGCAAGAAGAAAAATGTCGCCGTAAATGGTACTCGAGTAGGCTTTAACATTCGGCTGATCGTTAACGAGCGACGTTTGCAACATTGTTGGGTAAAAGCTCGTAGACTTGTTATATGGTTTTAAAAGTTTATAAAAATCCCGCCATAATCGTCGTCATCATCAACATCGTTTACCTCGGAATCACAGTGTACCGAGTACAACGTTAAACCGATTACTAATAATGAGATTTGCGGTTTGTACACGTCGCTTTAGCTAGGCTACCTACCTACCTACCCAGAGAACTCACCTAGTTTCTAGGCGAACACGAAAATTACGACGGTGGTAAGTTTCGGCGCGTTGGAAAAACACCCTCGCTCTTTCTTTAAAATACTATAAGTAGTGCGAAAAAGAGCAGCGAAACTCATTTCACGGTAGAATCTTCCGAATTAATCATATCAGCCGTCGACGATGACGACGTGACGTAAAAGAGAGTTGGCCAAGTTGAGCATCGTAGAGAAAGTGAGAGAGAGAGGAGAAAAAAAAAGGGTACATGGTACATACAAGTTTAAGAGCCGTAGCTGATTCTGTATGTACTCGTAGTTTGCGAATTAGATGAGTAAATTCGACTCAAGGGTTAGAAACAAAAAAAAAAAAAAAAAAACTCGTTCATTTCAGTAGGTAGATAGGTAGGTAGGTAGGTTGCTAGGTACCTATACCTACTACGTTCTATGTACGTATTTATCCATAACGAATACTCTCGTACTATGAAAAAGCTTTCGACGAGGGAAAAAAAAAATACTTCAGGAGTGTGAGGGAAAGGATAGAGGTATTAGGTACGTTGCATTGGTACGTAGTATTTCAGGTTTGCGAGAATTTACAACGAAATTTATTGAAAAGCTCTTCGTGATTTATGCGATTAAAGGGTTACAACATCTGTTTCAGCGAGTACGTACTTCTCGTCTCGTCTTTATACTTCAAATGCTACTCGTATACAATTGGTAGCATGTAAATTGCACGTAGACGCGGCAGTAACATTTAAATTTGCAAAAACCGAAATATTTCGCGTATTTTTTTTTTTGTTTTTAAACCGTATAGAAGCGGCGGCGTGCCGACCACCAGCGTTTACGTAGCAAAAACCTCGACCCCGCGATGTAATTTTCTCACAATTTCCATCGTCGAACGTAGCAGCTTTCGGTACTTTATTTCCCGATGCGAAATAAAAATAATAAAAAAAAAAAAAAAAAAAAAAAAAAAAAAAAAACAACATCCACCACCCAACGTACTGTAAAAAGACCATTAATGTGGTTTATATTATATCAATATGCTCTTTATCGAGGCGATACGATGCCATTGGTTTAGTTCCATCTGATTTTTTTTCCTCCATTATCGAAAGCTGCGTTAAATAAATACGCGTATTTTTCGATTCGGATGCTTCTTTTATTTTATTTCATTTTTTTTTTTTATTTTTTGTTTTTAATTTTTTATTTTTCGCCAATATTTTAATCGACGATTCGGCTGGTACTGTGCGGTGGTGTTTCCGGATTTGCGAGTTTTTGTCGATGTTATGTAATTATTTATACCCGATGAAAGCTCCAGCCAGCTCCGCCGACGAATATAATTCTCGTTAATTTTGATTTATTTGTTTGTTCGGTGTATAAGAGAAGGTTGGGGGGGGGGGAAGGGAGTTCGACTCGATCGTTTTATTAATGAAAGTAGGAGCTTTCGAAATTAAAATATTAACGTCGACGAATCGTAATTCAACATCCAACGGTTTGCCAAATAAATAAATACTATAAGAAAAATCTTAGGTTTACAATTTTCTCGTTTCATACGTAGTAAGCCCAACTTGAACTTTATTCTAGTTCATTAATATCGTTGAATGGTGGTTAATATAAGGTGCACTTCGTCCCGCGTGTAGAGTATTCAGAATTATTCTTAGAGCCAAAATTTCAGCCCCTAAGCTCCATTTAAGAGGAGGGTTCTGGCGAGAGAGCGGGTAATCAAAAAATTAACCAAAAACGAAATAACTTCTCTTCATAACGCGTTTAGGGGCTACATTTTTTCACCCTGTTCTACGTGTAACACCTCGGGGGTGAATTTTTACCCAATTGAAATGTATTGAAAAAATAGAAAAAATAGTGGCAAAAAATTCACCCCGAGGTGTTACCCGCGGATCCCATCTTTAGGTGGTCCATATCGAGGATAGTACATGGTGAAAGAATTAACCCCTAAACGCGGTATGAAGTTGAGTTATTTTATTTTTTCGATTGTTAGCCTAAGTTTCTGTGTAATATTGTCAATGAAAGCCAGGCTATTGCAGTCTATCGACCAGGGTTTCGATGTTTAAAACAGAATGTTTTACACATGTGTTTAAAACGTGTTTAAAACAACAAGAAAAAAACAGAAAATGTTTTAAAC
>FIZR01009880.1:0-31786 GCA_900060175.1 Ferrisia virgata | reverse complement strand
TCCTGTTTCACTGCACAAACCTCAAAACAATACGATTAAAATAAAATATACCAGAGAACCCTGAAACTATTCCTGATGAACCATCTCAAATCTCCAAAATCCTGTGTCTAATAAAAGAATTCAAGTTAACAAATCAGATTTAGATTCCCTCTCCACTGTGCGTAATGTATAAATAATAAAAAAAAAAAAAAAAAAAAAAGGAAATCTGCGTAATGTATAAATAAAAAAAAAAAAAAAAAAAAAAAAGGAAATCTGCAATGATTTTAAGGAAGTTGGGAAATATTACCGCCTAAGATTCTTTGAAAAATCTAATCAATCGATTCGGTAAGTCATCAGCATGCTAACTAAAACCGAATTTTAAGCTGCTGAAGTCAATTAGGGCCCTTTTGGTAGACATTTGAAAATCTGGAAGAAAAGTCAAAATCTGACTGGTGGCTTCAAAATGATGAAAAATTATTGAAAATGAGCTAAACGGGTTCATATTAATTACAGGTCAAAATTTTTTCATAGCAGAAATAACCATCTGTGGCCAAAAGCAACTTTCACTTGTGAAAATTTATTTAATATTTCTTTATCAAAGTTTCGTCCAAATTATAGCCAGCGAGCTTTCCTTGTTAGTTCATTGGGTATAATAAAAACTGTTAAAAATCAACTTTTTCAATCATATTGTATTACAAATTCTGAACATGAATTTTTCCCTGTCTTTCGCAAATTGATGAATAGAAATCTTCCAATAGCCTCAAATCATCTTGAAAAAACATCGAAAAATTCGAAATAAATAGTGCACGTACTTTCAGAACAAAGAAGTAATTAATAAAATGTTGATCCACAGTTACCAGATAAAAAAAGATAAATAGACCTAGATATGAAAATAAAACACGAAAAACAAAACATCAACACCCCCAATACTTAAGATAATTACCCTTTAGCCTGCAAGCAAACTTTCGTGTTAAATAAAAAGCTCCTTATAATATTGGAGAAAAGATATCGTCATCAGGTATACATAGAGAGAAAGAGAGAGAGAGAGAGAGAGGTACGAGTATATAAATATATTTTTTATGCATAATGTCGTAGCTAGGTAGTTAGGTAGGTATAGGTACCTTACCTTTCTACATACATTTTCTAACGAATAAAAATCTCTCTCGCTAACGTAGGTACTAAGAGCACTTTCCCCATTACTATAAATGTTTAAACATATGTCAACCCAAAAATGAATCTCATATTAGACCTAACGATGAGCGAAACGGTCGAGCTCCACCCTTAGTAGGTAATACTACACAAGTTTGTAATTTCAATTTTCGAAGTTAAAACTAATAACACCGAAATTACATTTACGATTTAATTTTTATTTCCATTAACGGGACGAGTGAAACTGTAAAGGAAATTACATAGTTGTTAATTGATGAAGGGAAAAACTAGATGAATATTTTAATTAAGAAAAATTTACGTGGTATGATGACTTTAATTTGATAAAAATTGTACGTTCGATGTTTAAATTAGTAGAAAAATGATCGAGCGAAAGTCTTTTTTTTTTTACAAACATTTAATTTTTATCTTTCGTGATTCGTGATCCATGTTTTGTAAAAAAAAAAAAAATACCATAATCGATGATTTACACAGCTCGCGATACCAAGGCTGTCAACATGTCTGGTCGTATTTACTATTTACCTACCTTTGTATGCAATATGCATTACAATACTTTTACATAGATACTTATACCTACGTACTAATAAATTTTCACAATAAATTTTACAATATTCGCGTATGCACGAGTATTAGGTATAAATTTACATTTTTATTTTGGTCGAGTTTTTATTTCGCTTTCGTGTATAATAACTCCAGACTACCTACTTATTCATCAGCACAATAAAAAGGTCTTGTTCTATGGCTTTTAATTTGTTAGCGTTGAAAATATCTCGCAGCATTATGGAAATTTTAAATGTAAACAATTGTATATACTGTAGTAAGTATATACCCGAAAAATTTTTGGTTTTTTTTTTTGTCAGCTTACTCCGCTGCATAAAATTATTTTATAATGGGCAATAATTCTCCTTCAACAACTCGTAACAATTTACTTTTTATACGCAGCATTTTTTTTTTTTTTTTTAATTATAAAAGGTAAAATTAAGGAATTTTTTTCAAATGGACAATTTTCGTAGAGATTTATCATCATTGATTGGTTCTAAGTAGACTTGAAGTACGACAGTGTTTAATTAAAGAATTACATTGTTTTTTTTTTTTTTTTTTTTTTTTTTTTTTTTTTTTTTTTTTTTTTTTTTTTTTTTTTTACAGGATTCAAATGTAGATTTGGAAAATAATGGTGAAAATTCAGATAACAGTTCAAGAAGACAAAATAGTTCCTTTCCAAGTAGTCCAATAGAAGATAGAAAATATTTCTCGACGTTTTCGTCTTCAGAAAACATGGTTAATTGTTCCAAAGTTAAAAATAATAAAGCGCACAATAACTACGGGTGGCCATCGTACAGTAAGTTCATTATTTTACTTCATAAAATCCAAAAATAAGTATGAAAAATATATCAATACTCGACGTATGAAAGTACCAAGAAGGGGGGGGGGGCTACGAATGTATGGTAATAGGTGAGTAGCGAGAAAAAATGTCGAAATTACGTCAAATGAAAGTATTAAAAATTTTGGGGGTCTTTAATTTGACCCTTACCACCCCTTTTTTAGTTTGAAATTTCAAAATTACATAAAAAATAAAAAAACGATTTCTTCTTTCAATTTTTTTTTTTTTACTTCCTAGGAGTTTAGAAATTCTGTTTAAAAATAAAAAAAAAATCAAGTATTTAAAATTTTTTGAAGGTAATGAAGTAAAAATACAAATTCTCATTATTTGTTTAAAAAATAAAAGTATTTTTGCTTTTTCAATTCAAAAATTTCGAAATATTGGAATTTTTTAATTTCAAAATATGGTTTTTAAAACCCTTTGAAGAGGAAAAAAAAATTACGAAAAGTTTTTTTCTGGTCTCATGCGGTCTATAATAATGAATAAGTTACCTATTACAAAATTTATGGGGTAAATATTGTTTTTAAAAATTGGCCAAAAAATTTTCAAGTGGAGGAATTGGTAGATACAAAAGTGAGCAAATTTTGGAATGTTCATTTTCTGCTTATTTAAAAATTTAAGGGGTAATCGCTACATAATAAAATTAAAAAATTTCTCCAAAAAAGTAAAGATCGAAATGAATAGCACAGTTGATGATGAACAAATTATTTTCCATTTATTGTTTGTCCAATTTGAAAATCAAAAGCGTTACACGTGTATTTTACATTAAAACAATAAAAGCATCTGTACGGATGAGGAAGGGAGGGAAGGGGTGCAAAGGAGCTAAAAGGTCGACACTACAAAAAAGAACATCTAGAACCTATACCAAATCTACACACCAAATCTCAACTTCCTAGCCCAATTCGGGAAGGAGATATACGAGGAACGAACTCAAAAATTAAGAAAAACTGACAAAAAACCAACTTCTTCGAGATTGCGAAGGGAATGAAATGAGGCTGAAAAGCTAAAACCCCCAAAAGGCATATCTAGGACCCCTACTAAATCCACATATCAAATTTCAACTTCTTAGTTCAATTTGGAGGAGAGTTATGCGAGGAACAAACTTAAAAAATAAGAAAAATCAACCAAGAAACTGCATTTTGGGGCTGTGATGGTGTAAAATGAGGCTGAAAAGTCAAGACCCATCTCAAAATGCACTTCTAGGACCCCTACTAAACGTACATATCAAATTTCAACTTCCTAGCTCAATTTCAAGGGGGGGGGGTAGGGGAGGAACAGCCTTAATTCAAGTTCAAAATCAAGACAGAACCCTTATATCTTCCGTCCTAACTAATCTGGGAGGCTGATTTTTGGATATATTGTGCAATCTTTGATTGGCTATATCTCCTCAGCCCTCTTTCCTCCAAATTTTGGCACAACTGAATTTTGACCCAAGGTCACCCCCACTCGAGAATATCAAATCCACCGCCAATCGAAGTTTATTTCCCTAATTTGATCGATTTTGGGCTATATCGAGTTGAGAAAATGATTTTTAGTTTTAGGAAAAAAACTAAAATAATAATAAATATCTGATATGGCCAAAAACAGTCGTAGTCTACCTGTGAATGTAAATTCGAAATTTTTTTACAATTTTTCGATGTTTTTACCCCACGTGCACCACTAATTTGAACCATACCTCAATTTTTATTCAGCTATTGTTATGGCTCGCACAAAAAAGAAATTTTTTTCCAATTTTTTCCAATTTTTTTTCTTAGAGTACTTATTTTGGTGGTTATTTGGACTGAACACAATTTGGAAAAAACAATTCTTTCGATTGCTAAATTTTTTCCATTAATCACTCATCTGGATTATCCTGAAAAGAAACAGCAGCGGATAAATGTAAAAAGTCCCAACTGGCTGAATGAACCTGGGGGTCCAAGAGTGATGATTGCACCTCCAACATCCCAGCCAGTCTGCCACTGAATGCAAAAATTCGTTTTGAATACTTTAAACACATTTTGAATTTTTTTCATCAAATCTCGTCTAATTCGACAGCTGAATTTTAGTCTGGTCACAAATTTATTAATGAAAGAACATATTTAGTGTGTAATTTCCAACTTAAAATTTCAATAGAATAATGATCGGAGTTTTTTGTTTCTATTTTACAGATATACCTTTAAATTGTTCTGCTTACGACGATAATGAAAATGTAACGAATGCCCCACTCAACCTAAGTTTAAATGGTAATGGTAAGTGATTACTCAAAAATACATCTGTATAATAATCATTCACATCAAAATTAAATTTTTCGTGAATTAGATTTATACGATAGAAACACACACACACAAAAAAGTGATTTTAAAATAAGCTCCCATAGTTGAAAATAACAATTTCTACAAAATATTTCCAAACTTCATACCTAACAATTCATTGAAAATCTTTATATTTACATTGCAAAATTCTATCAGATTCTTTCAATTAAATATTCGAACTCGTAATCGTAAATATAACTGAGGTGAATAAAATACTAAATTAATTCGACCAACAGTTAATTGGATAACAACAAAAATCGTCATATAAATTACTATAATTTTACCACTGCACACCCACAAACGATTTTCCACTTCCTGTTCCTGAACACGTGGAGAAAATACCACTTATATGAATGTACACAGTTAAACATTATCGAATATTTACCCTTGGGGCTTGACGGTTCAATCCGACTCGACTCGCGTGTACACTTTCGAAATAAACTGCAAAATTAATATTACGAATATTTTCAGATTCTTTAGAAGCGGACACTATAAAACACGCAACACCTCAACTGTTATCTTTGCCAAATTCTAAATCAGTAGCCCAATTCATTTTAACCTCGGGGCAAATGGTACAAGGAATTCAAGGGGCTCAGCTTTTTGTACCCACTTCGCAAGGTAAGTAATATAGATGTCTAATTTATGTGATATCTGTGTATATAAAACTGACTAAAATGTGGAAATTATCGCTTACAAAACTTCTCAAATTTTTGAATTAACGGAACATAATTAATTGACAAAAATTACTTTAGATCCATCAGATCTCAAAATAAGCAAACCCATCTACAACGATGTAATTAAAATTTCAGTATCAGCAAATGGAAGGCGAAGAACCTTGATTTAAATACAGGGCTTTTTACTTCGAAAGCACAAACTTCCTTCATACCACAAATAGAGCAACTTAAGTTAGATGTATGTATAATGTTTTACCTATTTTAATGATTGAAGGAGCAAAAATACACGGATCCAATTTTTTTTTTGCTATAAATCTGCGGTCATTTTCACAATTTTCCTAGTTTTTATTCAGAAATGCTACGTACGTCCGATTTGCACCAAAATGTAACTTATATGGTGTAGTATTTCCAGTAGAAAAACTGAAAATAAAGGTGAAGTGGTTCGTGAGATATCCTAAATAAGGTAAGAAAAAATTTGATGACCTCGCAAAAAAATTCCTAATTTTTGCTCTTAACTTTTGAAAAAGGTTTTACAAGTATTCAATTAGAAAAGTTTTCTCGAAGTAATAAGGTATCCTTTATTACTTGGCATGCTTATAGTTTCTCCAAGTTGTTTAGAAATTT
Source organism: Ferrisia virgata (assembly GCA_900060175.1). NCBI lineage: Eukaryota > Metazoa > Arthropoda > Insecta > Hemiptera > Pseudococcidae > Ferrisia > Ferrisia virgata. The sequence continues at coordinate 25,670 of FIZR01009880.1, read as the reverse complement.
TGGAAAAAAATTTCGTGTTACAATTTTATTGCTTTTTTCAAGAAATAAATTTTCCTTAGAGATATAAATTTCATCATGCTAAAATATTGAACCGATTGAGAGAAAATACAACGAATCTGAATAAATTTTTAAATAAAATTACGTTCTTCGTAAAAAAATTATTTTCTAAAAAACTTTACAAAATTTCACATTTTTTTTGCAAAATTTCAAATCAACTTGGAGAAAATATGATCATTTCAAGTGGTAGGAGGTACTTTATCACTGCAAAAAAATTTTCCAATCGGATACTGATAAGAGCTTTTTCAGAAGTCAAGAGCAAGAATTTGAAAATTTTTTGCGAAATGATGGTGTTTTTTCTTACATTATTTAAGATATCTCACGAACAATTTCACATTCATTTTCAATTTTTTTTACTGAAAATACTACACGATAGACGTTTTGAAAAAAAAATCAGATTCGTGTATCTTTGCTCATTTAATGATTAGAATAGGCAAAACATTATACATACGTTCAACTTGAGTTGCTCTATTTGTGGTATGAAGGAGCTGAAGGAAGTACTATCAAGTGAAATACACTGCATTAGATAAATACGGGATGGCGGTGTCCAGTGGTAGAATGTCAAGACTTGCAATTTGAATATAAATGGATAACACCAAAAAATATGACTGATGAAATTGCCTATCTTGAGAATTGAAGGGCAAGTGAGCGTATTACTGTAAACACTGATGTCCCGATATCGGGCGTTCATAAAAAGTTGAACAAATTTTGTTCCGTTCATTTTTTGCCTAATACAAAAATTGAAGGAACTATAAACAATTTTTTTTTAATCATTATAAATTTTTAAATAATTTTATTAGGCAAAAAATGAAAACAACGAAATTAGTTCAACTTACTATGCACTATCCATATCTGTCATTATATTTTTGAATGATTTAATTTTGATGTTAGGATGGTCCTTCATTTGAAATTAGTCAAAAAATGAACATAACAAAAATTTGCTCAGTTTTCCATGCACTGTTCATTCTTACAGTTGAAAATTCATTTCGATTGTAATTTTTTGAAACATTTGTTTGTACCTTCAATTTTCAAGATAAACAACTTTTTTATCTGACATATTTTACAGTGGTACGCGGTAATATCCAGATTTTAAGTCACAACATTCTTTTGTCGGACATACCACAGATATACGTAGCATGTGCAAATTTTTTTTTAACGGAAATAAAAGTAACTATGTTAAAATTTTTTTTCAGGTTTAGCTAAACAAATAGTTTTAACTATTCCAATAACTCATGTAACAACAGATCAAGTGATTAATTTATCATTAACTGATGGCCAGATTATTCCAACAACGGTTGGCGAACTATTAAAATTAGCAATGCCTAAAAATATGTTTCAAGATGATGTTACAGGAGGTAACTACTGACGATTTTTCTTATTTTTCATCAAGTATATTAATTTTTTAAATACTTAATCGTAACATTGCAATTTTTTGAAATCACGAAAAAGAGAGAAATTACAATATTTTTCAACGAATTGCATGATTTCTTTGATAAAAAAGAAATTTTAAAATATGCACCGCAATTTCTTCACTTTTATAATTTTACCTACATTCCTCCTCAAAGGTAGGGGAAGCGGAGATCAATGGGGCTAAAAAGTAAACAAAGCCAAAAAGAAGTACTAAATTTCAACTTCCTAGCCTAATTTTAAGAGGTGGGTGGTGGAGAGAAAGAGGAGATATGGAAATACATATGAGAGGAACTAATGTAAAAAATAAGAAAACCCTCAAAAAAACATTTTCGAGGTTGTGAGGGCGTGAAATAAGTCTGAAAAATCAAAACACCTAAAACACACTTCTAGGACTCCTACCAAATCTATATACCAAATTTTACTTTTCTAGCCCAATTGATGGTGGTGGGGGGGGGGAGATATGCGAAGAGCAAACTCAAAACATAAAAGAACCCCGCAAAAAACCACATTTCTAGGCTGTAAGAGGGCATAATGGGTCTAAAAAGTCGAAACCCCAGGAAGGCGGGACATCTATGGCCGCTACTTAATCTATATACTAAAATTTCAACTTCCTAGCTCAATTTAGAGGATAGTTATGCGAGGAACAGTCCTTTTTCAAGGTCTGAAAGGGGAAAAGCACTCATATTTCCGCTTCTGATTGACCTATCAGGCTGATTTTTTGATATGTTATACAACTTTAGATTGCCTGTCGATCGACTTAGAAAAGAATATTTTTTGCCAATTTCAGTCCTTCCGCACCCCCCCCCCCTCCAAAGTTGGTCATTTATTGAATTTTGATTCGAGGCCAACCTTATTCCAGAATATCAAACCAGCCGCCAATCTAAGCCTGTTTCCCAAATTTGATCAATTTTAGTCAGTATCAAGCTGAGCAAACGATTTTTAATTTCGGGGGGAGGGGGATAAATATTTGACGTGGCCAAAAATAGTCGTAATAGTCTTCTAGAACCCTAAAACGGATTTCTATGATATCCTTCCCCTCTATCATCGGTCGTAACTTTATAGGCCGAAATAGCCTGGTATTTGTTGACAATATGACCAAGAAAATCAGGCAAATTATTCTGGACACTGATTAATACGTATGTTTCCCTCTTATTACAGAAAAAATCATCAACGAGCTGATGAAATTTTCAGAGCAAACTTCAGTTTACATGGCCGAATACATGAAGATCGCCTTAGAACATAGTAAAAAATATTTCAACGAAAATAAAAGTAAAATCGAAGAAAACGACGATGAAATTAATTTAGAAACAAAAAATATTAAAGAGGATGAAAAAAGTCCTATAAAACACGAAGAAGAAAGCGAATTCGTTTCTAAATTAGAAGATCTTCCTAATACTGAAAAATCGACTAACGAAGTCGACATAAATCCTGCGCGTCATGATTCTAAAATTACTCAAAATCGTCGCAGAAATCCTATAAACTGTGGTGTCGAAAATTCAAATCAAACTGACGCAAATGCTACGTTAAAGCATAAATCCTTGAAACGTCTCCATGATTCTCATAATTACGTAAGTAATAATTAAAATGAATACGTACCTATCATTTAAAGACAGGGTGTTTTGTCTCAATAGTACCTCCTTCATGTTACAAATTATGCAATTCAAGTTGAGTCCAAAGTATAATTAATTGCCTATATCAGCCGTCACAGGGACTAAGTTATGCTAATTTTTTATTTAATTTTTTTTTTTAAATAAAATTTTAAATTCGCTTAATTTAGATCCTGCAACAGTTGATATATGCAAATAATTCTATATGAACGTAACTTGAGTTGCATAACTCCATGGTACGAAGGTGGTATGATCACGACCGTACACCTAGTATTTATTACACATCGCGAATATTAAATCCAATTAATTTTTTTCTATTTCAGAGTGATATTCGTTCATCTAAGCCATTAAATAATCATCGTGTACATAACGAATTTCCTATGCATTTATTTAATTCAGAAAAACCAGATAAAAACTTGGTGACTGCTACGGTCACAAAAGAAGAACCAACATCTACAATTAATCATGATGAAAATTGCGCTAAACTGGATTCAAATTTAAGGTCAGAACGTAGCTCATCGGCAGATTCATACGATGAAAATGGTATGATTTAATTTCAATCAAAAATATTTAAAAAAAAAAGAACAAATTTAATTCTTTTTAAAAATTCCTTTTTAGACTTAGATGAAATAAAAGAATTTGCAAAATCATTTAAATTAAGACGTCTTTCAATGGGACTAACGCAAACTCAAGTAGGACAAGCTCTCAATATAACCGAAGGTCCAGCTTACAGTCAAAGTGCTATTTGCAGGTTAATTTTTTTCTTTCTACGCAACAAAATTCTGCGCGTGACTTTAATTTTAGAAAAACACACACACACGCGCGCGCGTTTACTTTAATCTATCCAATTTTTTGAATTATAAAAAAAATTAATGTTACAATTTTATAAATATAACACTAATTAATTATGTTTTATTCATGTGCAGTGCTCTGGCTTCTCACGTGTATGCAGCTCAAATCGCGTCACAACAACATTCAATGTACGTTACATTGCATTATTTATGTTGCGTTAAGTGAGGGATATGTGATGGTTTCTTTTTCTTTAATTTTTATTTTATTAAATGCATTCACAAAAAATAATATCAGCTGAGCGTATACGCTTGATTTAAATGAAATTACAACCCGATGAAAGCGTAATTATTAATGTACAATTATAAAATCATCGCAAAATATTAATTATAGGCTAATTAAAATTACAGTGCACTGGCTTCGTTATCGTTACTTTTTTTTCAAATTATAAACTGCAATTTATTTACAAATGTTTACGAATATTAATTACAAAATTTATGATTTTCAAGCAGAATTTTTCTTTAATTCAGCAACAAGCCAGAGCACTGTGTTAAATTAAATTTAATTCAAGTGTAATTTCAACACATGTCTACCTACATTAACATGATTGTTAAAAATTATAATTTTTTTCAGATTCGAGAAATTGGATATAACTCCAAAAAGTGCTCAAAAAATCAAACCAGTATTAGAACGATGGATGAAAGAAGCTGAAGAAAGGTGACGAGTTATTTTTTTTTATTTTTCAAAAACTGGACATAAAATTAGGCCAAATAATTAACTTGTATCTTTCTTAGGTATAGAAATGGACAAGGTTTACTCACAGAATTTATTGGTATGGAATCGTCAAAGAAACGAAAAAGAAGAACTTCGTTTACTCCTCAAGCACTAGAAATTCTCAACAATCATTTCGAACACAATACACATCCTTCAGGTGAAACATCTCAATTCACAGGTTCATATCACAAAATCACCTCGGATTTTAATATAAATTCAATAATTTTTTCAGGAACTGAAATAACAGCCTTGGCCCATCAACTTGGATACGATAGAGAAGTTATACGTATTTGGTTTTGCAACAAAAGACAAGCATTAAAGAATACAGTTCGAATGATGTCAAAACATATAATGTAAAAGTTTTAATAATTTTTTGAAAAAAAAATTTTGATTAAAAAAATATTTTTCTGATTTTTAAGAAATTTTCTATTCAGACATTAATTAAAAATAATAATTATATTCCTTTCTCAAGTCATTTTCATCATTTCTATCATGTTCAAATCGCCTGTCGAGAGTTACCATTAATTTTTTTTCTCTTTTTTAATATTTTATCTCTCCTGTTAAATATAAAAATTATAAAAATAACATACTTCTTGATATTACTATTATTTTTAAAAAAAATCATTAATATAAAAATATAAAATTAATTCCATCGATCTTTTAGATATCTATACTTTTTTTTATTTATTTTAAAGTAAACTGTATGTATATCGTTGTAAATATTATGAAAATATATACCAAAATTTGATGTGATTATTAAAATGATTAGCCTAAGTATAATGCTTCATAATGTACGATATTTTAGATATACGATACTTATGTGTAAGTAATATTTCTATGAAACGTTACTGAAACTTATACATATAATTTATTGAGACTGAAATCTCAATTAAAAATTTATACTTTTTGATGTAAGTAAGTTTCACGTTTATGTCGTCAAATTCGTGATTTACCTTTAGTAATAAGATCCTCTCTCATTTGTGTTTGTAAATATATATATCGATGAAAGAATCTTGTTGAAATTTAAAATTAAATTACGAGAGAAAGTGTTTATCTTACAAAATTTGTAAAGAATTAGGTACGTAGGTAGCTAGGAAATTACCCATCAATAAGCTTTTATATTGATAAATTAATTTTTTTGAAAAAATATTACGCAATGATAATGATTAGATAGGCCTAAAACTGTAAACCTATTTACAATATTCTATAGCAAAGAAACCAAGCACCAAAATTTTATTTCGTGCCGTGAGAAAAATGGCTAATTTATTAAAAACAAAATACCGACGATAATAACAATAAAACCGATAAAAATCACAATTATTCAAATATCTACGTCAAAAATTTATTTACTCAAACAATTTACTAAAGTGATTAAATCGCTATCTAATTTTCAAGAAATTTGTTGCGTTATATTAGCTTGTTAACTTGTTAACTTGTTTTTATAGCATTAAATATCAGCGATAAATTGCCTTTATGATGTCATGTTAAAATTTTTCCCTTCATTGAAAACAAAATTATGTAAACGTGAACCAGCGAAATTCCACATAGTTTCAAAACAAAAAGTTTTTACCTGCTTAGTAAGCATCGTAGTGGGTTAAAAATTGAATTAAATTTCCCACTCTTTTCCTGTCTCTTTTACGAAAAACAACTTGTCATTTACTTCAAATATTCTCAATCTAAGATAATATTATTCAGATATGAAATTACTTTCTGGTCCCTTCAAAAAAGAGATGTAAGCAAACATACCCTCTTCACTGGTTTCTTTTGCAATTTTTTTCATTAAACATTGCACAATTCGCTTCTAGAGAATGAAATTTTTAAGTGGTATCTAATACCTACTTAATTAATTCGTATTCCTCATAGCACACATCTGATTTGAATTCTTCAAGTTGACCAAAATAAAATAAGGCGACCTGGTGAGAAAAAACCAGTTTAAAAGGTAAAAAATGCCGGAAATGCTTAAAAGATTTCATTGTAATTATTCTAGAATGATTTCCTCACCTCTTTCATCCAAATTTTGATAATCATTAAAGTTCAATCGGCCTTTAAATTAAACCAAATACCAAGGTTGGGACTATATAAGGCCCATAAAAAAATTTTAAAGAAGCGTGAAAGAGCTAAACCCCCGAAAATTGTAAAAAAATACCAATGCTACAGTTAACCCACATAGTTGGTAAAAAAAATTTCCGAAAATTTTCAAAACATCCGTTCCAAATACCATAAAGGCTTAAAAAAATAAAGTATCGTCTCTTGAGCATGATTTTCATGGATTAAGAAGACGTTTGAATTGGGATGATTTTTCAAGAACAGTGGTAGGGGTACAGGTAGATATTGAAGTGAATAGCTGAAACTCCTAAAAGATGTATTTCAGACCTATACTAAATCTGTGTACCGAATTTCAACCCCCTAGTCAAGTTAGAGGGAAGTTATGGAGGAAGAAATTCAAAAATAATAAAAACCGAACAAAAAACTACATTTTGGGGACTGTGAGGGGTTGCAACGAGGCTGAAAAGTCAAAAACCCCAACAGACAAGTTTATGGCCCTTACCAAATTCACCTACCAAATTTCAACTTCCTAACTGAATTTGGAGGGGAGATAGGGAATGAAAATCCTGTTTTCAAGGTCAAAAAACGAAAAGTCATACAACTTTAGATTGCCTGTCGCTTAGCTCAAAAAGGAACATTTATACGATTTTAGCCCCTCAGCACCCCCTCTGCCAAATCTGGGCATAACTGAATTTGACCCTAGATCAACCCCACTCCAGAGTATAAAATCCGTCGCCAATCGAAGCCTGTTTCCCAAATTTGACCGATTTCAGTCGGGATTGGATTTCAACATCTAACCTCCATTCGGAGGGGGAGTTATGCGAGGAAAAAATTCAAAGAATCAGAAAACCCGGCAAAAAGCCACACTTTTGGGGCTATAAAGAGCTGGAATGGAGCTGAAAAGTCGATACCCCAAAAGGCACATTTAGGGTACCCACTAAATGTACATAGCTTAGTTTGAAGGAGAGTTATGCGAGGAACACACTCAAAAAACTCAAAAAATGAGAAAACCTGACCAAAAAATCGTACTTTTGGGGCTATGAGGGGGTGCTCTGGAGCTGAAAAGTAGAGACCCCCCAAAAAGTACATTTAGAGCTCCTACTAAATGCATATACGCCAAATTTCAACTTCTTAGCACATTTTAGTGGGGAGATAGGAGAAGAACAGCCCTTTTTCAAGGTCAAGAAGGGGTAATACCCCTCATATCATCTCTCCTAATTAACTTAGGGGGTTGATTTTTGGATACGTTGTACAACTTTGGATTCTCTATCGATTGACTCAAAAAGGAACAATTTTTGTGATTTTAATCCTTCAGCACTCTCTCTCCTAAAATAGAGCAAAACTGAATTTTGACCCAAAGTCATCCCCACTCATATATATCTGATCCGCCGCCAAACTGAGCCGATTGGCTGAATTAGAGCGATTTTGGCCTGTTTCAAGCAGAGTAAATGACTTCAATGTTCGGAAAAAAAATAAAAATAAGTATCTGACATGGCTAAAAATTATTGTAACGGTTATTTAGGACCCGAAAACGAATTTTGTTGATATTGATATCCCCCCTCCCCTCATTCGCCACAGGTCGATAGACTGTAATAGTCTGGTTTTCATTTACAATACGACAGAAAAAATCAGGCAGATGATGTCAACATTTGAGATCGTTTTCTTCTCAGAACAGCGTTTTGAGATTTTAAATGATTATAACGTTAAATGCGAGTTAGTCCACTTCTGATAGAAATTATATACATCTGAAAAACTTTTCTGGGAATTTTCAAATTTGCCACGAAAAAAGTATGCTTTAAAGGGTCAAAGTCGATAGAAAAAAATATTTTTCAAGTGTTAAGGTTGTTTTATTGCATCTGTGCGCTGGCAATTTGGCACCAATCACTTGCTCCCCTGGTCAAATTACCAAACTCTCCTAATAATTGGGTAATGTAAGTTAATAAATTTTATATTAAATCGAGAGGATATATTGTAAGCATATGAACTTTTTTCACTTAATGTAGAAAATTTTTTCATCATTAGCCGCAATATTTGTTTTTTAAAAGGAACCTAAAAATTCAAAATAATATCAAAATTTTCAATGAGCAGTGGCACGTGATAATTTCTTTCATCAAAAAATGTAGCTTTTAAAAAAATCCTTGTTTGTATTAATCAGTTAATCACCACGACAACTAATATTCGGTTGCTCCTCTTCAATATTGTTCACCTTAGATATTATTACCAGGTGAGTTGGAAATTACATTGAACGAGAGAAAGGTCCAGAACACTGATTTTCAACAATGAAAACGTGTACCTACAAGTAATTCAGATACGTCACAATTGACTAAATTTACTCGAAGTTTTCGGAATAACCAATAAATACACGATAATTACAAACGGATGTAGGTAAATGGAAAATACGCGTAACCGCTTATCAAAGAGTACAGAGATCAGAATAAATGATCGTGCTTTCTGAGAATCGAGACATTGATGAGAAAAAGCAATAACTACGCAAGTGCTCACAAAACATTCGTTTTTCATTGATAATTTGATACAACGATTTTACGATAAGGTAAATGACTTTCGTATAGGTTGATACAATGATGATTCAGAAATATTGATTAATAAAGCCCGTGGTCAGAGGGAGAAGACAGAGGGGTGCAAGCTGAGCACTGCTAAACCTTTGGCTCAGGCACTTGTTCACTCTGGAAAGAGTTAATATTTTGAGTTTGCTTTTTTTTCTGGCGAATTGCAGTTTTGAGAACGCTTCAACAGCTGTCAATCGGTTGCTAAAAATTCCCAAAAAATAAAATATTTAAAATAAAAGTTGTAGAATTTTAAACACAATTTTTAGCCTAATTTTTCAAGTCATATTGTTAATGAAAATCAGGCTAATACGGTCCATTAATCTATGGTGGATGAGGGAGGAATATCAACAAAATACGTGTTGGGTTTCAGACCATTTTTGGCAATATCAAATGTTTATTTTTTCCTTTAGCCAAGACCAAAATCATTTACTCAACTAGATATTGGCCAAAACCATTCAAATTCAACCAATAGCTTCAGATTGGCAGGGCATTACATACTGAGGGGGAGTGGATACAAGAAACATATTACGAATTTTTACCAAACTCACACCAAAGAGAATTTTGTTCGATTTCTGCGTCTACCTTGAGCATTTTTGGTTCATGTAAAGATCAGAGAAATGGATTCCGACCGAAATAGTTGGATAGTTTTACATAGTAAAGCTGTCATTCTCATTATTCAAAAAAATTTGTAAATACTGCACTTTTTCACGACAAAATTTTGCAATTTTCAGCATCTTAATTCTATGGGTTGAAAAAAATTTTTGGGTGTGTATTCGAGGTAGGCTGTTAAATTGCATTTCTCTAAAAAATAATTGCAATACATAATTTTTCAACCCCCTGCTAGAGGATCGAAAGTGTTCTGGGATCGAACCAAAAATAGAAACTCAAATCGTATTTTTTCAGCTTCGTGACCAATGATCTTACTCCTTTTCTGGGGGAGAGGAGGGAGTAAATGATGAGAAACAACATTCTTTTCGAAAATAACCCAACTTTGAGGACCCATGGCTACATCCCATTTCATTTGATCTAGGAGCATAAAATTTTGTATGGAGTTTTTTCCAGCTTTACGTGAACCACTTGCATGAGTTTGGTCAAAATCCGGGACATGTTTATTTTTCACTCCATCCTATTAGATGGTATCTGAGTGGGAATGACTTTGGGTTTTTTTGGGTTAAATTCAGCTATGTTCACATTCAATGAAGAGGGAATGTAGAGGAGTAAAAATCGCAAAAATTGTTCGTTTTTAAACCTATCGATTTACTCTCTCGGGTCAACTTATTAGTCAAGAAGATACGGAAGTTCTTCCTATTTTTACCTAGAAAAAAGGGCATTTCTCGTACATAACTCCCCTCACTCTCAATTGAACTTAAGGGTTGAAATTTGGCCCTAGATGTGCCTTTTGAGGGTGCCGACTTTTCAGCCTCATTGCATCGTCTTACAATCCCCAAAAAAGCAGTTAGCTTTTTGTTAACTTTTTCTTATTTTTCGAGTTTGTGGCACACTTATATCTCCGTCCTCGCCCTTCGTCCAAAATTGAACTGAGGGGTTGACATTTGGTATACAGACATAGTAGAGGTTCTGCATATGTCTTTTGAGGGTGTCGAATTTTCGGCTCCATCGCAGCTCCTCAATTTTTCGTAAAGTTTTCCAACTTTTTAAGTTTGTCCCACGCATGTCTCCCTTCCAAATTTAGCTCGGAGGTTGAAATTTCATACGTAAATGTGCCTTTTGGCGGTTTCAGCTATTCACCTTCACCCCTACCACTGTTCAAGGAAAAGCATCATCCGTAAGAAGGTATGACGATCGCTCATTGGTACCCTTGCCAACTCGCCCTGTACCTTGAATAAGTTAATAGTCGAATTTTCAACGAATATTCATTTTTTTCTGCCATGGTGATGAGCGAGTATGAAACCTCCCTTCCACCACCCCGTCGCACGGACCTGAGTTCTACAACTTTTATTTGGAAACATTTTTCTGAACTTCAATTTTTTGGGAACTTTTGGCAACGAGCTTCAAAACTACAAGCCCCCCCCCCCTCAAGATCTATATTATGCGTATACTACTAAGAAACCAAGTCAAAACATACCCTTTGTATCATATTTCTTTGAGAAAATACGATTTGTAACTTTTTGGACACCCTGTAGATGATTCAGAAACAATTTTCGTCTGTGTATGAAACACCTGCCACGAGAGATTCGACAATGTTAAAATCATTTCGCTGTTTTAGATTGATAGAAAAATCAATGCCAACGATTACAGGACTTTTTATCCACAATGTATGAAATTTTCCTAATCTACATTGCAGGCAGGAAAGGTTCAATGGAGCTAAAAAGTCGAAACCCCCAAAAGACACATTAATGGTCCCTACACACAGTACATACCTAATATCAACTTCCTAACACAATTTGAAGGGGAGTTTTGCGAGGAAAACACTAAAAATAAAAAAAATCGATCAAAAAACCACATATTCAGGGCTGGGGGGGGGTGCAATGGGGCTAAAAAATCGAGTCCCCCAAAAGGCAAATCTAAAGCCCCAACAAAATGTACACGCCAAATTTCAACTCCTACTTCAATTAGATGAAGAGATAAAGGAGGAACAGCCCTTTTTCAAGATCAAAATGCAAAATGGGGTAAAACGTCCATATTTTCCCTCTTTATTGACCTGGGAGGTTGATTTTTGGATATGTTATACAACTTTGGATTCTCTATCAATTGGCTTGAAAAGGGTAAATTTGTGCTTTTTTCACCCCTCAGCACCACCTCTGCCAAATTGGGGCATAACTGAATTTTGACCCAAGATCATCCCCACTCATATAAATCTAATCCGCCACCAAACTGAGCCGATTGACCCAATTGGAGCGATTTTGACCAGTTTCAAGCAAAGTAAATGATTTTAATGTGGAAAAAAATAAAATTAAAATAAATATAAATATCTGACATAGCAAAATATCGTCTTAATGGTCTTCTAGGACGCCAAAACGGATTTTGTTATCACCCCCCCCCTTATTCCCTTATCCGCCGTTGGTTGATAGACTGTAATAGCCTGGTTTTTATTGACAATATGACATAGAAAATCAGACTAAAAAATATAATCTTTTCAAACTCGTCTCATTTACAATATTTAAAATTAAGCAAGTACCCATAGATATCTGGTTTTTGTCTCTTTGTGCTCAGCCAGTGTTACCAATACATATGCATAATACTCCAAAATCTGTCAATTTATAGTTAACTGATACTACGTTTAAAATCCTTTGGTATTCATAAAAACAGACAATATAACAGATTTTCTCGAAATTTCTCTAAAACGTACCATTTTCCAAGAAATACTTTATCATTTAATTGACAGTTTAAATTCGATCGTAAGACTATCTCTTAATATGGTTAAGCTTACGCAGGTATTGCTTTCTATTTCGAAATAGCATCAATCCATATCGTGGTCACCTGTTGCTGGATCAGCACTAAATGGTTTTCGTTAAACCATGCGATAAACGATGTAATTCGTCGAAACTTCTTAAATGTAAACGAGGTGTCACCGTGGTGTGATTTTAAAAATGCGTAATTATTATATCAATGTTAGAGTTCATAAGCTCACATGAGTACATAATAAATCTTTCAAACATTCGGTCAAAGGTATATAAAAATTAGTCTAGCAACAAATTCCAATGATTTATAGGCGCCTATTGTACGTATTGGTTTCCAATTTTTTTTTATTCTAATTAAAAGAAAAATATTTTATGAAAGTAATACGGTATCTGATTTTACGACACAAGCTCATTAATTAATCGTTACGTTATATTATCGATAGTTCCTTCCTTTATACAAAAAAAAAAAAAAAATTATACTTGTAACACGTGAAACCTGCGTGTTTTTCTTTTTTTTTAAATGCAAAATCAAATCTCACTGGTACATATTTACTTTTTGCAAATATTTAATTATTAAATTGTTATTTGAAAAGATAAAAGTAGTAATATTTTGATAGGATGCTAAGAGGTGCTAAGGTAGCAGAAAAAGAAAACGAAAATCAATATCGCTAAATGATGAAGGCAAAAATAAGTACAATGTTAACAATATAAGATAAAAATTAAACGAGTATAGTCTAATTTGTATACTACTGGTACAAATAAGTTATTTTCGAATGATTAAGAACCTCGCAGACATCCTAATTATTTTAAACAAACCGCGATGGAATATTACCATTAAGCATATCCAAAACTCAGTGTTTTACAACCATATAAATGAAAATATCGCGATAAAAAGGACAATAAAAATGACCTACAAAATTGCGAGAAAAAAAAATACTCAAAAAACTTTTACCCCATTATAACGAATAAGTATATATTTTATAACTTGTAACAGGTGACCATAGCAATAGACACAGTTGGCTTTGAGCACACGTGACTGATGACACATCGTCTGGTCGTATATTTATTTTTATTTATTCTATTTTTCTTTTTTTTTCTTTTTTTTTTTTACACATTTACACACAGCGCGGAGATGCGAAGACGTAATTAAATTGAGACCGATGCCAGAAAACACTCCAGACGAATGTTGCATCATATAGATAAATCACTTGACGCGTCAAAGCCCTTTTTCCCTACCTAATTCGTTAAATTTATTATCATTAATTTTACGCTGTTTGAAATTCGCCGTCCTGTCGTAGTTGTTGAAAATTCAAAAAAAAAAAAACGAGATTATTTTCAATGATAGGCGAACGCGGATTGTCCACGGTCCATAGACGAGGTATTGGTAATTTTTTGAAATTGCATTTGTATACAGTCGCGAAATGCACTGAAGTGGGAGTCCGATCGATAGCAAGGTTGAAAACGATCTGATAAGGGATCTTTTGGTGGAAAAAAAATCAGCTTGGGGTCATTTTTTTATGCTCCTCCCATACCCCTTTCTTGACAAACTCCCTACATCCGTTCTAAATTATCGTACTTCATTTTTTTTCAGATCTAAATTGTAGCTCGAAGAGTACCGAAGATTTTTTGATATTATAAAAATTTTAAATGGCCTTCCAAAGCGTCAATTTTCCAAAAAAAAAGGACAAAAAAAATTTCATTAAAATTTTAGAGAAAAATAACGATAATTATTGAAACCTATTGTTTGAAAAGTGCGCAAAGCAACGAAATGATTTAATTTAGGAAAGATGTCATTTTTCTGAACCCACCCCTTCACCTCCTGGACCCCCTCGCCATCCACTACTACTCAGAATTTCACCTAGGTAAGTAATGTAAGTGAAACCTATTGTTTGAAAGATGTTCAAAGCAACCAAATGAGTTGATTAAGGCAAGTTTTCATTTCCCAAAACCACCCTTTTGCCCAATGGGCTCACGCTACTCCTCCTTTCCTTTTCCAGTATTTTATTTAAATTTAGTTCTATTCGTCTTATCAGTTTTTTCTTCTATCTGAACAAATTTATTTTACCGTTTTTTCAAAGGTAAAAACAAAGTTCCACGTTGAAAAATATTGTTTTGTTCCGAACCCCCTTCCCCCTCTCCCACATTATTGTCGAGTAGTAAGAAGATAAACCATGACATGCATTTATGCTGGGTCGTCGAGTGAGTGTAGACAGCTGGATGTGTTCTCAAAAGCTTAATGAGAAAATTCAAGCAAATAAGCAAAAAATTGGCATAATTATACTTTTGCATCATGGCTAATAAATGAAAAGAGTTCATTCTTTTCTAGCAAGAAAATCATAAGGGAGAGATCCAAAGACAGGGTCGTTTCAAGGCCACAAATCTTTCCAGTTCATCCAGACATTTCCCAAGAGGGGAATAGAGCTAACCAAAAAAATGGCTTTTTCGGGGCTGTAAGGAGAAGCATGGAGGCTGAAAACTCAGCTAGGGTCTACACTAGGTTTACATACCAAATCAGGCCGAGGGAGCTGGGAATTTCTACTCCCCAGCTCAACTTGAAGGGGAAAAATGTGTGAAACGAACTTGAAAAATAGCAAAAACTACGCGAAAATCTACTTCTTTGGAGCTGTAAGGGGGTGTAATGGGCCCGAAAGGTCGACACCCTCAATAGCTATATCTAGAACCTCTACTAAATATATACACCGAATTTCAACCCCTCGGTTCAATCTCGGCTGAAGGGGGAGGGGAAGGAGGATATATGTGTGCCACGAACTCGTAAAACAAGAAAAACCTATCAAAAAACTGTCTACTTTTTTTAGAGCTTAAAGTGGCCGAAATGAGACTGCAAAGTTGAAACCCTTAAAAGATGCATCTAAAACAACTACATACCAAATGCCAACCATTCAGCTTTATTATTCAGGAGGGGAGGTATACGAGAAATGGTATTTTTTAATGGTCAAAAAGATGGCAACCTTTATATCCCATATTTCCCTTCCTAATTGATCCACGAGGTCGACTTTTGGATACGTTATGCATTTTTAGATTCTCCAAAAATTGGAACAGTTTTTGCGATTTTTGCCCCTTGACATCCCCTCCCCTAAATTCGGATGGGGCTGAATTGTGATCCAGAATGATCCCATATACTACCCATTTAAACCTAATGGAATTTGTGCAATTTCTCTCGGTACCGAGCAGAGTAAATCATTTTAGTCTTCAGCAAAAAAAAAAATGAAAATGAACATCTAGCATATTCATTGCTCAAAAATGATCTCATGGATTTGCTAGGATCGTGAAACGAATTTTATCGACACTCTCTCCCCCCTCCCCTCCTTCTAAGATACTAGCTCTAAGTACGCAATGCTCAGGTTTTCTTTAATAATATGACAAGGAAAATTGGATAGAACTAAAAATATATATTAAAACAAGAAAACAGTCCCCCTTATTGATAACATCCTTAACAAAGCCCATGCGGAGGGGGGGAGGGTGCTGAAACCAGTCCCGTAGCCAAAGAGATGCTAAGGGGATGCTAAGTTTTCTCTACAAACTAAGCTGGGCATCCCCTGGAAAAATTTCAACATAGAAAATTACGATTTGTTAAAATACTTTAATCTTTAGTGGTATAAAGAATAGAAGACTTCAATATTGTACTAAGATTACTTATGAATTTGTACAATTTTTTTCACTCGTAGGACAGTAGCGTAGCTAAAAATGCTTTAAAGGAAGGGATTTCAATTTTTTCTGCATATCTTTTTTTGGGTCTGAATTTTAAAAAATGGATTTAATGGAAAAGCCCTGGGATACCCGACTGAAGCGAATACGAAGTACGGACTTTTTTAACAATCAAAACGTGCATTTTCAGGGGTTTTGAGAAAAAAATTGTCAAAAAAATTTTTCAACTATTTCAGCCTAGGGGGAGGGTTAGACTCCCCCCCCCCATTTGCATACGCCCCTGCTATGGGAGATGCTTATTCATCATTTCCTGAAATTCAGTCTACATCCACTCCTAATCAACCCTTCCCCCATGGCCGAAAAAATTGAATTTTTATAAAATAGGGTCATGTCCAAAAAATTGTGCAAACGATTCAAATACTCGTATCTTCAAAAATGCAGTTTTTGATAATTAAAAACATCATTTTTGTAAAATTTTTGCTCTCGATTCACTCGGGCAAATGTATTTTTACCAAGCACACGATGAATTTTAGTATTTTTGGGCATCGAAAATTTGAAAACAGTTTTTAAAGTTGGTGTATTGAAATAGTGATACAACACTAAAAACCCTTCTCTAGGAATAATCCTGTGCACGGGCATCGCCCTAACCAAATTGAATTTCAAAAATCAAATAAATAATAAAGTTTATAGCGAAATCAGAATGTCATAAAATTAGACCAAACGAATGAAAAAGTTCGATAGTTAAAAATTTTTTCGAGGTCGATTTTCAAAAAAATGATTTTTAATTGATAAATAACTTGAGTAGAGAGCTCTGTGGAAAGGGGGAAGAATGCATCAAAATCAGTTATAATTACTTACACATTTACTGTAAACTACATTTGATAAATTTCCACTACAAATCGCATACTTAATAAGAAGAAAGACACCAACACCCTCCCCCTTCTGGTACTAAAATAAAATAAAATAAATGAAACTCCAACCGAGCTGAAAAATTGTTACACAGCCAATGGCGTGATAATTTCAAACATATTCGTGCCAAATCTGGTCTGAAACTATTTTTTCAACATCCAAATTGCCAGATCAACACTCGAGAAATGAGACATCTCAATAAAACGCACACATGCATGTAATTTACTTTCGGTAAGAGTTTTTTCAACGTATAGCTTAACGAATTTGTAATTTGTAATTTTTTTTTTTGAATGACAATACAATGTCACTGAACGATGAGTCGATGAACATGCGATTGTACGAAATAAATATCATAATAAACAATTAAAGATTTTTTGTAATCTACCTACTTGCGTATTTTCAATTTCAAATGTCTCATTTCAAATTAAACCGTTTTACGTAATTAATTTCCAACGTGATTGCGGCCCTTATCGTTAAATTACCTCGATTTGATACTTCACAGGTGAACGAAAATACAACAAATGTTTCATCAGAATTTTGAAGCAGAAAAATCATCGTACAAAGGAATCTTTAATCTTGATATTGGTGTACATAATAATCGATAATGAGCTTTATTGTAAGTTACCTCTATATTTGTGGGGGGAAATTTATAATTAGGTATAGGTCGTACTACGTAGTACGTACTGATCACTTATGAATAGATGTACTTAGTCTACTTACAGACATACTATTGCGAATTGAACATTCGATTACAAGAATATAATTTCCTGTTTTCTAGGAATTACTGTCTGTACGAAATGTACAAATTTCCTATCAAAGCGTATTGGAGTAGCTGACAGAATAATACACACTGAGTATTACATCAGACTGTAGGTCACTGGTTGAAAAGTCAGACCATCAATTAGCATTTTTTTTTTTTTTTGCGTTCGCAAGTAGTAACAAGAAAGCACGTGGAATTAACTTCACCGAGACATACGTCAGCAGGATTTTCCTAATTGTTAATGCAAACATTAAATGAATATTCGTAATAGAATGATTCATCGGGGAAGAGAACTTAATTCTTTAGAAATTAATATCTAGCAAATAGAACATTGTACTTTTACGAAAATTAATTTACATTAGGAATATATTATCAACAATTTATTGATGAATCCTAGATAAATAACTGATACCTAAACTTATAATACTGTAAAAGACACGTAATGCATTAGGAATATGATTGAAATCATTTTAAAAATTCTGAAATTTTTTATCATCTTTGGTGCAACTTTACTAATAAAGAAACACCTAAAAAAAAAAGGAGTCAAAATAAAAATACATCCAAGTTATTCTAACAAATCATCGTGTTAACCTTAAAGATGCCCAACTGTACTTAGAATGAATTACAAAGACGATTTTAATCACATAGGTGAAGTGACAAATCATCCTATCGGATGAAAGGAGAACCAAGTAGAGTAGATATAATTAAAGCTAAATAATCTCCTCAGCCATACTTTTTATATGAATTTTTAAAAAAGAAATTAAAAATAGCATCGCTTTGCGATTTAGCAATGAGGGTAGGAAGCGTTCAATGGGGCTAAAAAGTCAAAACACCCAAAAAACACATTTAGAGTCCTCACTGACTGCACATATCTAATTTCAACACTTATCAGTCCAATTTGGAGGGGAGTTATGCGAGGAATAACTATTAAAAATTTTTTAAATCTACCAAAAAATTACAAATTTAGTACTGTGAGGAGGTGCAATGAGGCTGAAAAGTTGAGACGTCAAAAGGCACAACTAGGGTCCCTACTTGCTCCTAGCACAATTTGAAGAGGAATTATGCGACGAACAAACTCATAAAATAAGAAAAAAATAACCAAAAAACCACATATTTCGGGCTGTAAAGGGGCGAAATAGGGCTAAAAATTCGAGAACCCCAAAAGACACGTTCAGGATCTCTACTAAATGTGCATATCAAATTTCAGCTTCCCAGCTCTATTTGGAGGAGAGTTATGTGAGGAACAAACTCAAAAAACTCAAAAAATTAAAAGACCTGACGAAGAACCCACATTTCTGAGGCTGTAAGGAGGTGCAATGGAGCTGGAAAGTGGAGACTCGAAAGGCACATCTAGGGCCCCTACTGAATGCACATAGCAAATTTCAACTTCTTAGCTTATTTTGGTGGGGGGGGGGAGGGGAGATAGAGGAGGAACAGCCCTTTTTCAAGGTCAAGAAGGGGGGGGAATCCTCATATCTACCCTGCTGATTAACCTAGGAGGCTGATTTTTGGATATGTTATACAACTTTGGATTCTGTGTCGATTAACTCAAAAAGGATCAATTTTTGAGTTTTCAGCCCCTCAACACCTCCTTTCCCAAAATGGGTCGAAACTCAATTTTGATCCAAGGTCGTCCCTACTCACATATATATTTGATCTGCTGCCAAACTGAGCCGATTGACTGAATTGGAGTGATTTTGGTCAGTATCGAGCAGAGTAAATGATTTGAATGTTCGAAATATCTGACATGGCCAAAAATTGTCTTAATGGCTTTCTAGGACCCCAAAACGGATTTTGTTAGTATCCCCTCCCCACCGCTGTTGGACGATAGACTTCAATATCATGGTTTTCATTGACAATAAGACCTAGAAAATCAGGTTAAAAAAAAGCCAACCAGGAAACACTGATGGTAGTGAAAAGTTATAGCCACCATTAAAAGATAGCACTAATACGTAATATTAATCACGACGGGTCATTGAATTTGACATCGTTCAGCCTTTTTTTGGACGCTCTGATTCAAAATATCATGAAAAATCCCACGTGAGAATGAAATATTACGCGATAATTCCAATAACCAATATGCTTATCTAAATTTTCTTATGTCACATCGTTTAAATGATGAAATAACGATGCTATTACATTATTATATAATCTTATCAAAATTGTGATATAAAAAGCACACCTACTCTCTATGTAATATTACAATCATAAATTATATTTCATCTAAGATAATTTTCTGTCGGTTTCGTTTAATTTTTTATACGTACGTATGGCTCAATAATACATTTTATCATTAAATAAAAGCCAAAAAAAAAAATGAAAAAAAAAAACGATCAGAATTACAAAATTACAATGATTCAATGGAGAGAAGTGAATTTTTTTAATTCACAAAAATATCTATTCATCGTCGCAAATTTACTCATGAGAACAAATTTTATTGAAAAAGTTATAATACATCTCAAAAATCAAATTAATTGGTCTGGCAATTTAAAGTATAATCATCATTTAAAATTTCAAACTCTCTCTTGAAAAAAAAATAAAAAAAACAAGCACTAATACCCCTGCTTCGTGACACATCACTAAATTTTCTCCATTAATTCATCTTTTCAAAAGTTTCAAAAGTGTCACTTTTTACATTTTTTTTTTTTTTACAATTTTATAGAAACTGTGACTGAAATTTATTTCAGAAGTGTCCTTCTCAAGTGAACGTAAGAAATTAATTTCACAAGATTAAGCGCAATATTTCTATCGTTCTCTATTCCTCTACTCGAGACAATTTTTCGCAGATGATTAAAGAATAGTTTTTCTTTGTTTTTCAAACACTTTTTTTTACACGAGTAAGAATTTTTTATTCAATAAATTCTCAGTGAAATGAGTAACGTACACAGAGGTGTCGACCGGGTTGCAAATTACAGAGACACAGATATGGGGCCATATTAGTTCAATTTCAACGAGGGAAGAGGGTCCAAATTTTCCGTAAACTAAAGGGAGGAGGGGCTATCATACATACATGTTTGAGCAAAAAACGAGTGAAGTATTTGAAAAAAATTGGTTTTTTAACATCGAAAAGAGGCCATGCAAATCATCTAAAAAACAAATCGTCTCAATCTTGTATGGATAAATTTTATGGGGGTATGCCCCCAACTCAGTTTTTGCTCAAAATCGCATTCAGCGCAGCGCCTAAAAGCAATCCCAAATTCAAAATCTGAATCAAATTTCCTTTCAATTTGTTACCAAACATCACTGAACTGTGATAAAAAAAGATCTCTCAACAGGGAGGGAGACAATTGAAAATTTTAAAAATTTGAAAATACTTCACAATAAATAAATAGATAAATAAATACGTCAATTTTTACTCGATTTTCAACATGTGATTTTCGATCAATTTTCAGCACTTTTTATCTTTTTTCTGTTAAAATTGTTAAACGAATTTTTGATTATTTTCAACGATTTCTTTCATAATTTAGGTCAATTTTTTAATTTTTTTCGTGATCTGTGATCAATTTTTCGCATTTGTTAACCATTTTTGTAAAGTTTTTACCAAATTTATGATGATTTCCAACGATTTTTTTCATAATTTAGATCAATCTTCAACCAATTTTCAACATTTTTTCATGATTTCTGAACAATTTTTTGCATTGTTTACCAATTTTTATCAACTTTTTACCCAATTTTTAATGATTTTTTTTCAACAATTTTTTTAATAATATAGGTCAATTATCAACATTTTTTCGTAATTTCTGATCAATTTTTGCATTGTTCAACTATTTTTATCAAATTTTCACTTAATATTAACCCATTTTCCACATTTTTCCATGATTTTCAATGAATTTTAATGATTTTATTTCATATTTCAAGTCAATTTTCACCCATTTTTTAACAATTTTTATCGATTTGTGATCAATTTTTTGTGTTTTTTTAACCTAACTTGGACAAATTTTTATTTAATTTTCACTAATTTTTCAAATTTTTTTTTTACAATTTAGGTAAATTTTCAACCATTTTTCAACATTTTTTCATCAATTTTGAACAATTTTTCGTACTTTTTACCCATTTTAATCGAATTTTTATTAAATTTTTGATAGTTTTTACCAATTTTCTTTCGTATTTTAGATCACTTTTCACCCGATTCTCAAAACTTCTTTGTGATTTCTGATCAATTAAGCGATGCTTTTTCCTAATCAGCAATGAGAGTCAAAACTCCCAAAAAAGCATATCCAGAGTCCTTACTGACTGCAATTGCCTAATTTCAACACTTCCTAGCCCAATTTGCGGGGGAGTTATGCGAGGAATAATCATTAAAAATTAGAAAAATCTACCAAAAAACCACTTATTTAGAGCTACGAGGGGATTGCAATAGGGCTGAAAAGTCGAGACCTTCAAAGGCACATTTGGGACCCCTACTGAATGTATATAACAAATTTCAACTTCCTAGCTCATTTTGGTGCGGAGATGGGGGACAGCTTTTTTTCAAAGTCAAAAAAATGAAAAACCCTCATATCTCCCCTCCTAATTAACCTACGGAGTTGATTTTTGATATGTTATACAACATTGGATTCTCTATATCGATTCGACTCAAAAAGAAACAATTTTCGTGTTTTTGGCCCCTCGACACCTCTCCCACAAAAAGGGGGCAAAACTGAATTTTGATTCAAGGTCATCCCCACTCATATATATCTCATCTGTCGTCAAACTGAGCCGATTGATTGAATTTGGTCAATATCGAGCAAAGTAAATGATTATAATGTTTGGAAAAAAATAAATAAATAAATATCTGACACGACCAAAAATTGTCTTAATGGTCTTCCAGGACTCCAAAACTCATTTTGTTTGCATACATTCCTCCCAACCGCTATGGTCTAGTTTTCATTGACAATATAACACAAAATATCAGGCTAAAAATTTACGAAAAGACGTCGAATAAAGGTGGTGAAAATTTAATGTCTCAAACTCAACTTCTGCCTATTTTGGTAATTTAGTATGTCTTAGTAGATCACTTATGATGAAAAGTTTTCGCAATTTTTTATATATTTTGAAATTTTAAACCAATTTATGGGTAAGCAAGAGTCAAGTGAGAGGTCCCAAATTTTTACCTCGTCTGTTCGACGTAATTTCGCAATTTTTTTTCATTACCTCTCCAACTTTCGAAAAAAAAACCAACTGAAATTCAAAAGCCTTGGTACCTAGACCCACCTGCCAACCATATTCACATTTTTGAACGCAGAAGAAAAATATGACACCCTTTTAAATTTCATAATCATACAACTAATGCTTCAAGTTTTTTGAAGCCTAATTTTTAGAAAATCTGTATTAACAACTTAGTTCATTTGGTAGGTACTATGTAAAGATTTCTACATTTTGTAGGTATCTACGCCGCGTTGAATACGTAAATTATCTTATCAACATTTTTTAGTTAAAAAAAAAAACAACAAATACCTACATAGGTAGGTACTAGGTATGTAATTCAGTTACATCACCGTCGATTGAATTCAATACCCGCGTATAGATCAATATTAATAAAATTTCTGAAAAACATAAGGTGAATAATCTTTAAGAACTACGCAATATCTCGTAAGTCACAAGTAAACGTGTGCAACGCATTACCAATAAAAATTATCTAATAGCAAACGTAGGCACATCTCGTATACTACAACGAATAAGAAAATTTCATTGATAATTTCACACGAGGTACAAAAAAAAAATCCATTTAAAATATTACATCCACGTTCGCTTTATTTGAATGAAAAAGGAATTTAGAACGCATTGCCAACTACATACAATGTGGGTTCTTCGACTTTCCAGAAGAACGTTTTTCTTTGGCAATTAAACACGAGTTCCGTGTAGTGTGAAGTAAAATTCTCAAAAATAATAATAATTATAAGGCTAAAGGCCTTTTTGAATAATGACTCATGTTCTAGCATAGCCTCCAAAGTATACATTTGGTGAATTTCCACGAATCGTGTACGCGCTACTTTATGTAAAATATATAAGAACCTCTATTACGCGTTAAAAATCGACCAGAAAAATGAATGGCGGCGTAAAATTCAATGGTGCTCAAACAATTTACATCCGTACAAACAACTAATTAAGCGTGCTGATATCGTATTATAGACTGTATAAGTATTGCGTGAAAATTTCAGTCGATTAAATTTATCAATAAAATGAATTTAAAAAAAAAATAGTAACGCAACGTAAGTGCCAGTGGATTGGAAAAATTAAATAACCCTCAAAATGTTCGGATAAAAATAAATACCTACCCGAGCCCAGATATTTTATACTATGTGTAAATTTATCAGTTCGTATCATTTAATATTTTTAATTTTCAATCGAAAAATAAATTTCAGAGTTGAAAATAAAATTACCAAACTTTTAATTTCACAGACACGTTTTTTAAAGTATTACCTATTAAATATGTTATCAAAACATCGCGTTATTTTTAATTTTCCCAGCCAAAACGCAAATAAACACGAAAAAAAGAATCGAATATTAGATAATAAATTTCACAACCAACAAAAAAAAAAGAAAAAAGTAACCTAACAACTTTGAATTAATTTGGCTACCACTAGGAAAATTAAATTAAAGAGTAAGTGTACATCTGTCAAATAAAGCAACATGAAAAAAAAAAAATTAAGAAGAGAGGAAAAGAGATGGAAAGAATAAAGATAGTATACAACTTCATAGAACGTAAAATATGATCGTAGTATTACAGAAACCATCGTGTAAACATAGCTCGTATTCGCTTTACAATTCTTCGAAAAGATGTGAAAATGACCCTCTCTTTCCGTATACATATTTTACTAGCTAGATAGTAGTCAATGTGCCAACACATTATTAATTATTAGTCTGATACTCGTTATAATTACACTATTATTATAATTATAACATTCGGACTTCACAGATGTTTACCGCACACATAATGATATATTTAAGCGAAAAAAAAATCCAGTAAAGAAAATTTATGTAGGTTCATAGACGTAAATATACAATCACAGATCGCAAGAGGCAATACGCAGCAAAAGTCCAGCAAAGGTACAACATTTTTTCAACTTTTTTCTCGATTTTTAGATTAAAAAGAAAAGGATACGAATAACTGATAAGACAGATAATCGTAAACGTAAACCAGAACAGTCATTTAAGCTGAACAAGTAACCCAAACCTAATCAAAATTCACAGAAAGTGGAAATGTTTGTGAATCTATGTATTTCAATATTCGCGAGCTTCTCTAAAATCCATAGATATTTTGTGCCTCTTTTGGGGAGCAAGAAGGTGCAAAGTTTACAATTACTGCCCAAGTAACGTAGTTACGAAAAAAATGTTGAAATAAATGTTGTAGAGCATTAAAAAACGAACATTTTTACTTCTTCGATTTTTTTTCGCAGAAGGTCATGGAAAGAAGCTAAGGCATTCAGAAAAAAAAATCATTTTTGAAAATCTCTCATTGAAACGAATAATTCTAAAAAATCCATTTAATTCATTTTTAGCAGCATTTTTTCCTGCATAGAACTTCCAACCATTATGTAAAATAAGAAAAATTTTGGACCCTCACATTTTCTCAAAATAAGGGGTAGGGGTGTCGCCCTTCAAAAACTTACAACTTTCTCAAAGGGTAACTCCGTGATGCTAAAAAAATTTGAAAAATGAATTCAGACGAACGTGCTAGAGCATTAAAAGACGAACATTTCCGTTTTTTTTTTTTTTTTTTTTACTTTTTTCCTGGGTGGTC
>FIZR01009879.1:0-24793 GCA_900060175.1 Ferrisia virgata | reverse complement strand
TCACCATAACTCATATACTCTTCGAATGTCCCAAGTATCACCGAGAAAGAATCCTATATCTTACATCAAACGATCCTGTAGAAGTCCTGGCTCATGATCGTCAAAAAATTCAAAATCTACTATCCTTTGTGACCAAAACTGGACTAAAACCCCTTCTTTAAACAACTATCCCTTCAATACGCCTCTGGCCTCCATTGCAGAACATGGCGATAAGAAAGAAAAAAAAATGTGATGAATTATCTTTTATCTTGCATTTTATTGGCAACATTGAAAATATTTTTTTGGATATGTTTCAGTAATTTTTCGTAATGAGAAATTCGTCAAATTATTTCGGTTTAACATGTAAAAAATTTTATTTAAAAAATATAAATGATCATACTCGTATTTTACCGAAAATTCACTGCCGAGATTCCGCAACCCTTTTAGCCATTCGTGTACAAAATATTTCGGCGAATACCAGCACACAAACCACAGAAACAATAAAAACTGCACTTGCTCTCTTCACGTATAAAAACACTGAAAAAGTATTATGAATAGATTGAGTGCATTATGTTGAATTAAAATTAACCCATAGTGTAACTTACTATCGTCGAACTGGGTATTTTTGTTGATGTCGTGTTTTATATAAATATAGATTTCCACACAAATCAGCACTATTAAAAAAACTAATAGAAATAAATTACCTAGGATACCATATCTACTCATGGTGAAATAATCACATACATATTTACACGTTCGAATCGTACATATAAAATGTTGTATAGTAACTCAGCGACTAACGTGAACTCTTTTCTCGCGAACACTTGCTCAGTCGTGCTATAAATATACGAGTAGACGACGCGATGCTAAGCGTAAAAACATAACAAAACGTCATCTTCTTCTTAAATTTTTTTGGTCAAGTGTTACCAGTTATTTTTAATTATTTTCGAACAGGGTAATCTTCGAGTAAAGTCGTGTAAATGCGACTTATCCATGAGAAATTCAAATTCAATGCCGTACTCTTTATCATTTTTTCATTTTATTTAGAATCATCTTCGCAAAAATTCAACTAAAAAAAAATTAGATTGTTTTCAAACAATAAAAATACTATGTACCTCTCTACCTACTGGTATGTTGGCATATGTGCAGCAATAAATCTTATATAACATACGAGCTAGATAAATGCTTGTATACGCGATCTACTGGTAAAGATATCATTTACAAAGTTTACCAAAAGGTGAGCCTTATATACAATTTTAACGGCTTTAAAAAGTTTAAATAGCGTCGAGTAAGTATTTACCTTAAAGCCTAAACCACATAAATATATATAGACGATTGTTATAGTATAGTGGGCAAAAGTTGAATGACTCGGAATACCGCAGCGCTATCAAAAGTTTAAGATTTATATCTACAACGCTATTACTATATACGTATTGTTACCATTTGCCTTGCCTAAGTTTTTTTTTTTTTTTTGCTGTTGTAAAAAAATGAGATCTATGAATCGACCTGATGTAATACAAGAATGAAGAATTTTCTACTCGTATAGCGCGTGATTTTTATTAATTGCTTCGGATAAAAAAGCAAGGGTTAAAATTTATCTTGCAGAGGTTTTGCGAATCGATGGAGGGTTCCTGGTAGCGAAGAAATTTCAAGAAAGGGAATAAAGTTTTTGAATAGTTGGCCCGGGTTGTAGTTTGAAGTTATTTCGGAAGTTGAAATTGTTTGTGGCATCTGGTCATGAAAATTAAACCATACACCTAGCTAGGTCCCGCTCGGGGTATACCCTGAATTTGTACGCTGCGTGGCCTTTAGCCCTTTTATAGTACATACGACTACAGGTAGAAACACGAACGCGAGGAGAATTTCCTTCGCTCGTTTCATGTAAATACGACTCGTGCTTTGTTACGAATTTCAAATTCGAGCCCACTTAACGAGATAATATTTTCGACATGCGGTCGCGTCACGTCGAGTCGCATCGCTCCTTCTATCGAGGTACCTATTTTTCTTGTATGTTTCACGAAATTCGATCTAGTTTTATTTCGAGTGCAGATTTCAGCTAAATACTGTTTTTTGTGTTGAGCGCTGGAAATGTTGGTAAGATGAATACGCGTAATGTGAGTAGAATTTTCGAAAGAGAGACTTACCACATTCAGGCTTAGTAATGCATGCAAAGGTAATCGAGGGGGGTGAACGTACGCCCCCTCCCCTCCTACTCATCGAGTTGCAGTTGGTATTTTTGTAAATTTAAGTTGTGTGTTGGTAAACTGGCAATTCTCATTTTTCAAAATTCGACGTGAGAAATTTTTTTTCTAATCACATATTTAGTAGGTAAATTATACATCCAAGTGGACATTTTTGAGATAAGTCTCCCCTCCCCCGTCTGTTTTTCTAGCAGTTCGCTTTTAGCCAATTTTTGATGATTTTCAGCGCTTTTTATTTTTAATTTAAGTCAATTTTCACCCATTTTTTTTCTTGATTTGTGATCGATTTTTGGCACATTTTACTAATTTTTGTGAAATTTTTACCCCATTTTCAATGATATTCAGCGACCTTTTTCATATTTTAGGTCAATTTTCACCAATTTTTCTACATTTTTTTGAGATTTTTGATCAATTTTCTTCACTTTTTACCTATTTTATTTTCAAATTGTTATTCAACTTTTAATCACTTTAAACGATTCTTTTCATATTTTAAGTCAATTTTTACCAATTTTTGTCAAAATTTTTTACTATTTTTGATGATTTTCAATATTTTTTTTTTCATAAGTAACACCAATTTTCAACGATTTTTCAACATTTTTGTTTCATTTACAAAACTTTTTTTTCCATAATTCAGGTCATTTTTTTATTTTTTATTTTTAACTTATTTTCGATGATTTTTTGAACGTTTTTTTCCATTATTCAGAACAATTCTCACCCATTTTCATCGAATTTTTCACAATTTTTATTGATGATCAATTTTCACTCCTTTTTTTTACATTTTTACTCAATTTTCGAGGATTTTGCCCAATTCTTTTCATATTTTTGGCAAACTTTTACCCATTTTCCTAAAATTTTCCATTTTCAACGATCTTTTTCATTTTTTAGATCAATTTTCACCCATTTAAAATCCATTTTCGTCAAAATTTTTCCTAATTTTTGACAACGTTCCACCTTTCTTTTTCAGAATATTAGGTCAATTTTCACAATTTTTCAACATTTTTTTATCACTTTCCTTCGCTTTTTACCAATTTTCCTCACATTTTTACTCAATTCTCGATTATTACAAACGATTTTTTTCATATTTTATTCCAATTTTTACCCCATTTTTTAACTTTTTTTTTCATGATTTTCGATCATTTTTATTCACTTTTCAGTAATTTTTTTCATATTTTTTGTCTCTTTTCACTCATTTTACAATATTTTATCCTGATTGTTTATCAACATTTGAACTTTTTCTCTAGTTTCTACAATTTTGTGCTAAATTTTCGATGATTCTGAACGATTTTTCTATATTTTTGTTTAATTTTTACCCATTTTTCTACATTTTTTGTGATTTTTCATCATTGTTCTTCACTTTTTATTCATCTTTATTCCAAGTTTTTACAAATTTTTCGATAATGTTCGTATTATTGTTTCCATAGTTTTGTCCAAAATTCACCCATTTTGGATGAATTTTTGATTTTGAACGGCTTTTTCCATACTTTAGTTCAATTTTCACCCATTTTTCAACATTTTTTTGCGATTTTTGATTCATTTTCCTCACATAGTACCGATTTTTTTTCAAATTTTAGGTAAAATTTAATCAATTTTTCAACATTTTTCGAGATTTTTGATCAATTTTTTTCTTTTTTTTACTCATTCAAATTTTTACTCAATTTTCGAAGATTTTCAACGATTTTTTTCACGTGATTTTTGATCAAATTTTTGTACTTTTTACCCATTTTAAACAAACTTTTATACAATTCTCACTCATTTTCGTAAAATTCTTCCTAATTTTCAATTAATTTAGATTAATTTGTTTCATCTGTTTTTCCAGTATTTTTTCTTGAGTTTTGATTAATTTACTTCATTTTTTATCCATTTTAGTCACTTTTTTCAAGGCAATTTTCGACGATTTCAAACGTTTTGAATAAAATCAATATAGAATGCTGGATGCTGAGTATTTGAAACTATACTCAAATGGTTTTCGAGATTTATTCTTTAAATTTTGAAATTTTCATTTCAGCGTTACATATTCATGATCTAAAATTTTTCCTTGTGAATTTTTTTTTTTTTCAGTTCTTAAACCTTCTCTAAAAATTTTGGTAACCTGTATTCGGTAAAGTAAACCCTTGACAGGCGAGTGTCTGGTGTGTGCAGTCAAAAATGTAGATATTTTCATTTCGTAATGAGTATTTTAATGAATAAGTAAATCATAAGGATCAAGTATAGGTCTCGGTCTTATCACCTATTACAATGTTTGAATTTTGTTACTCCAATTTTGATTTTCTGAACCCTTGAAATATACATATATAAAAAAAAAAGTTGAAATCATAACATCTAAATTAATTACATCATTTTTCCTCGCTAATTAAGATTTATAGCCCTAAGCGATCCGTTTTTCTTTCACTTTTTGCCTTTCTCGTAAAATCTGATTTATATTTTTACAACGGTTTAGATAATACTTACTACAATAGATGAATATTAAATTGCACTGAATTCCTTTGATGGAGATTTTAATTGTAGAGTATAAACTTTTGTTGTTGTTGTTGTTGTTTTTAAAGTGCAAATATTTACCTACTATATTTAGCACGTGTGAGATAGCTCGCGTTCTTAAATGCAATAGCCGGAGGATTTATCCTCGATTAGAATTAGAAATATCAACGGATGCTGGTTTATCACACGTACTGCGTACACTACATACTCGTACGGTTTATAATGAATGGCCGGTGGATATCGCAATGTAGGTACTCAAGTTCTTACATCTGGACGGTTGTTATCTTAGCATTGTAATCGTTGTAGTAAGTTTAGGTTGTAAAATTTACGTGGTCATGTCCGAGTTGGTATACATGCGAGGTACATTTCTAACTACAAGGTTCATATATGCCGGCAAGTTTTCCGTTATGGATGGAGTAGATGCTACATGTTGTGCGTTAATTAAATGACGATCGTTTTGTTGAGAGTGAGATAGAATGATAATAAGACGCAGAGATGGGCTTCGTTAACTGCTCCATGTGTGTGTGTGTATGTGTGTGTAGTGTATACAGCGTTTATCTACGAAAGAGTATTGATTGAGGTTGACGATGTGAATAGTGAATATAGCTTTACCTTCGTGTAGAATGTATATAGAATGTGTACCATAGAGTGTGTGTTTCCGTGGCTTACACAACTTAATATGTAGACGCAATCGTTGAAATACAAATATACGAGCGAGCGTATGCCAGAGTATTCTCTCAGAGTTATTCTATCCTTCGATTTATATTAGCTTCGGTTTTAATTCAGTGTAGGCATATATAGTACCTGTATAAGTACCTTTAGCTTAGACCTACGACCTACGTAATCGTACGCATTATAGCAGACGATTAAAAACTCAAGTAGGGATATTCTCCATGTGTAGTATGTATCTGGGCGGATTCATCTACAAACAAAAAGCAATTGTAATAGTGACTCTCGAGTTCTTTTATAATGTCATTTTAGCGTATAGCAATCGTAAATATGCTATCTCTATCTGTATCATTGTAAACGTTAAATTTATATTCGTCTCCGGTGTTACATTTCGCTGATTTGGTAGTCGACTTTGGCATGACAGGTTTATTCTTAGTACTGGTGGTAGTGCTTTTTATATAGAGATTTTTGGTGCTACGTTTACGAGATCGTATAAATAGTTATATGTGATTAAGCCTTCATGTAGGAGGTACTAAAAAAGACTAGTTTGTAATTAAGACGATCTCGCTGCGGCCCATTTGTTGAGTAACTTTCACTGTAAGATGGTACTATTTAGTATATTTGGCGAAGGTTTGTTTTGTTTTTATATTAACTTACTTACGAGTCATTCGCCTATTTTGGATATTTCAGGTGTTGATATTGTTTTCTTAATTTGGATTTGGTTTCCTTAAATGACTCTATTATTGCTACAAAACGTATTAGTAGACATACAGAGATGAGAAAGTTTTACAGATGTGAAAGAATGGGAGAATTTTTTTCCACCATTCGATCTCATTTTATTTTGAACTAATACGAAATGGTTGAATTACCATTACTAGCAATTTGAAAAAGTGAATCGAACGCGGTAAAAATGGGAATAGGAAAATGGCGAAAAAAGATAGGTAGGTATATTTTCTATCAGCTGTATATTTATTTGTTTTGTAGCTATACTCCGTGTACAGGATGAAACTAAAATCTAAAAATATCCTTCTTCGTTATTTACGACATATGTTTGGTTATCTATTTCACGTGTATTGTGAATTGTACCTCGTAACACGTGTTTTGTTACTAGTGACAATTTGTGCACTTATCATAAATTTTATGAGCAAGACACATCTAAGTAAATGATATGAGATGTTTTTATAAATCTTTCAAAAGTTTAATAAAATTCTACGAAGAAGAAGCTCTTTAAACGTTACACGAATAAAAGGATTTTGAGGTACTTAATGGATCAAAATTCAAACGCGCCAGATGGTGAAATAGAAATGAAGAATGAAAATTGTAAAAAAAAAAAATATAAAGATAATTTTCATCTATAGTAACAGAGGCTCCAATTGGACTGAAATTTTCATTTTAGAGCCATTAACAAAACAAAGAGATGAAGTTTTCGTTTAATTTTCTTTATAAGATCTTCGTGATACTTAAATTGATCTTAGATGATGAAATTTTGCGCTTGTCAATATGTCAGATGAAATGTTATTTCTTGAACAATGGTAGGATAGGAGTACAGGTAAATATTGGAGTGAATAGCCAGAACAACCCCCCCCCCCTCCCCAACCTAAGGCACATCTAAGACATATATTAAATCTGTATACCAAATTTCAACCCCTCAAATAAAGTTGGAAGGGAGTTTGTGTGAGGCACGAACTCAAAAAAATAAGAAAAATCGACCAAAAAACTACATTTTTGGGGGCTGTGAGGGAGTGCAATGAGGCTGAAAAATGGGAACTCTTCAAAAAGAACAACTATGACTCCTTACCAAGTGTCATACCAAATTTCAACTTACTAGCTCAATTTGGAGGAGTGATAAGAGAGAAACAGCCCTTTTTAGAGGTCAAAAAAGGCAAAATCCTTCATATTTTCCTCCTAATTCACCTTGGAGGCTGATTTTTAGGTATGCTATAGACCTTTGGATTGTCTATCGATGGGCTGAAAAAAAGATAATTTTTGCAATTTTTGCTTCTCAGTTACCTCCCCCCCCCCCCCCCCCCATTTTGTCATACCTGAATTTTGACCTCCGAAGTCATCACCAGCACAGAATATTTAATCCACTGCCGATCTAAGCCTGTTTCCCAAATTTGATCAATTTTGGTTGGTATCAAACTGAGCAAATGATTTTTAGTTTCAGGGGAAAAAAATTGAAATAAATGTTTGATATAGCTAAAAAGGGGGTTGATTTCCCCCCTCCTCCAACCACCAACAATATGACTTACAAAATTAGGCTAAAAACACGAAGTCCAAGCGTTGCGAGGGCAAAATTTTGAAAAAAATCTTGTTTTAAGATTGTTGCCTATTACGCTTCAATTAAAAAAAAATCAGAACGGTCCATCTTTGGTGTCGATTTTCAACCTCAAACCATTTTTTACAGGCCTGAAAAACTTAGTTTTCTAATGTTTTTGAATTTTTTCTCATCTGTAGAGGTCTCCCCATTGATCTAGTACTTTTAGCAGTTTGAAAAACGTTGAATATGGATGAATAAGGCATTTAGGGAATATTATACTTTGTATGTGGATCAAGAAGGTACTCAGAGAGAGTACTGCGGAGGCGGGGTTCTTGACTTTTTATCCCTAAATCTTACCCCAGTACAGCCTCAAATAGAGAATTTTTCCTGATTTTTTTTTTGCCAATGGCTAACATTCATAGCTCGTCCCACTACAATTTTGTGGAAATCTATAGGTCATCTGTTTTCATGTAAGGAAATACATATATGTATCTAAAAGTGTGCCACCGTATGAAATATTAATCTAATCTCTGCCTGAATGTTTAAATAATAAAACAATTGCAAACAACGAACAATCTAAGCAACAGTAAAACCTTTCGCAAATGGATGCTTTTTTTTCCCAAATTAGTTCACAGCCAGTATTGTCGAGTTGGTTTAAATCGTTATATGCATAATACTCTGCGCAAAATGGTCATAAATATTATAGCTGGTGAAAAGTTGGTACGTACATAGAATTGTACAAATGTGCAAAAACGGCGAAAGATTCATTCCTTCCGCAATGGTAGAGCCTTTGCAGAGCAAATGGCGCAATTAATAATGTTTATTCAACGTGTGTACAAGTGGAAAAGTGGTTTTTTGGAAACAATAAGTAGTTGTATGACGCGACAATATTAGTGGCACTGAGGGAAAAAGCAAAAAGGGTGGAAAAAAAAGTCCATAAAAGGAATAAATCAAAGTAGGCGTAAAGTTGGATGTGGGACAAAAATCACGATACTGTGCGACGATGAATCGTTTAAGTCTGCCGTATAACTCTTAAAAAAGGCGAGATTAAATAAAATCACGTAGTATATTCTGCTTATCCAATGAGCTATAAAGGCGGACTTTAAAATTAGCAAGATAATAATAGTTGATTGAATGTTAAGCTCGACTTGAAATAAGAAATTTACCGTTAAATTATTAAAGGTCGATATCGAACGACTATGCACACACTCGTATAAATAGAGATAGAGAGTAGTACACACTGCAGCAGCCAAAATGTCGATTCGACGAAATACCTATGCGCTATTTAATGAACCATTATCATACCCTAGCCAATGATGGCCAACAAAGGTCGTCGATGATGCAAAAATAAAAAGAAAACGTTTTCCGTTTGATTGGTTTTACGGGGGATAGATTTTCGCAAGAGCGTATGATTGATGCGGAAAAAGGATGCGAGCTGAAAATACGCGTCGACAAATGGATTGAAGTTTAGGGTTGATAGCTATACCTTTGCTCATCCACCCACTACGTATACCCCCTTCCTACCTACATGTACGCGGGTAAATATCGCGTATATAGAATTTCTTTTGTACAGTATCATTTTTTACACGTGTATCAGCGAAATAAGACGTTCTTCATATATCTATATCAAGCTCGGATTACGGCGGGTTTAGCTATTCCAAACAATAAAGTTTTTTCCTTTTTGTTACGACAACGACGACGACGACGAATTGGGTATAAACGATGACGGGACCTGTTCATGTGAGAAGTAGAAAATTTGAAAGTTTTTCACCTGCATGTTGAACTTGTTCGCCAACAAATCTTCGCCACAATGCTTCTCAGCTTCCAGTCAGCGTATATAGGCAGGAAAAGAAATAGTTCACGTTATCGATGTTCGAGCCTTTGAAATAAGATGTGTTATCATAAACAAGACGAGAAAATGGTCCATGCCAAGATGACTCTAACGTATTATTTATCCCTCTATCGTACCTTTTTCGTGTTCATTATTCTTAATTTAAATACGTGTGTAGTCGTGTACCTGATGTTTAAATTTTTTTCATTTTTTTTTTTTTTTTTTTGAATTTTTGTCACGTAATATAGCACATTTTTTACGTATTGTGGCGGTGTTTGCAGTTTCGTCATGTTTTCCATTTATGCGTATACTCGAATCGTATTGAAAGAAACATATGCGTATGTGTATCAAATATTTATAACGTTAATATAAGTGACTAAAAGTAATTTGACATCATGTACCACGAGATAGTTTTGAATATAAAATCGAAATTTATTTATCTACAATTTCGACGTATTTCGATTCGAGCTCAACGTGTATATATGTATAAGTAAAAACATATACAGATAAGTGATGTTCGAATATGATAGAAATATTTGCGTGAAATTTACTTTCTACTCGTGTATATAAGTTTACAGAAATATGCGAAGTTTGTTTAAATATGCACAAGTGTTTGTGTATACGTAGATATATCTACTTTGAGTTGAAGGGTGAAAATTTGCGTTTTTTTTTTTTTAGTCTGAATTCAGGTGTAGGATGATGGAAATTTCGATATGGTTTGATGCTACGAAACATCATTATAAAAGAGGAAAAAGGAGATCTGTTTCTTAAAAGTATTGATACATCCGATAGAAAAGAAATTATCAGTTGAATAGTTTATTTTTTTAATCTGATTTTCAATGCCGAGTTGACAATGAAAACCAGGCTATTACGTGCTTTCACTTACGTGGTGGATGGGGGAAGGAATATCGAGATTTTTTTGGGGTTCTAGAAGACCATTTTTGCTTATGTAAAAAATTTATTTTATTTATTAATTTTTTCCCCAAACGAAAAACCATTTTCTCAGCTCGATACAGACCAAAATCGTTAAAATTTAAGAAATATTAGGCTTAGGTTGGCTTGGATGACCTTGCATCAAAATTCATTTATGCCTAAATGTGGGGTAGAAAGTGATGAGGGGCTAAAAATTCCAAAAATTATTCGTATTTATACCAATCGATAAGAGAATCAAAAGTGGTATAACATATGCCAAAATTAACCTCCTACGTCTATTTGACGGAGAGAAATAAGGGTTATCTGCTTTTTTATCTGGAAAAAAGCTTTTTCACTCGTATTCTCCTCTAAATTGTGATTGGGGGTTGAAGTTTGACGTGTACATTTAGTATCGATTTTAGATGTGCCTTTTGGGGGTTCAAACTTTTCATCACTTCCGTTCCACCTCCTCGCTTTAGAGCTGTAAAAACTGGGGTTTTGCTAGGTTTTTCTTATTTTTTGATTTTATTCCATGCGTATCTTCCTTTTAAATCGATTTGAGGAGTTTAAGGGGTACATAGGGTCAACATAAGTGATTTGGTCCTGTCCCCAAATTTTGAAAATCATCAAAAAAAAATGTTGAGGGCAACAACCATCCCTCCGAACCCTTCCGCGGCTATTGTGAAAAATCACATATTTCTTATCAAAAAATCGTCGTAAAGGTAAGTTCATGTCAGAAAATTGAAACTAACCGTAATGTATTGGAGCAGGAAGGGGCTATACACCAGAACAGAGTGTCTAATAGAGTAGGTCGAATTTTGCTTTTTTTAGAAATTTGCATGCGACGGGGTCACAATAGTAACGAAATGACCTCAATAGTATGTGGTAAAAGTTTCAGCCCCCTAACTCAATTTTATAACCTTGCAAAGCTCGCTTAGAGATCGCAAATTTTCAGTAATTTTCAAAAAATTAGAAAAAATTGAAAATTAAAAAAAAATAGAATTATAATACTTATTTTGACCCGAAATGATCATTGATGATATTTTTTCATTATTACTCATTTTCAGGGGTTTTCAAAAAAATTTATTTTTTACCATTTTTCATGATTTTCTGAAAAGTTAGAAATGACTTTTTTTTTTTTAAGAAACGCCCCCTCCCTGAAATCTATGTAGGACATCAATATTACACGATTAAGCGCAATATTTCATTTTTACCCCCCCCCCCGTTGTTAATTTTTCAGAGGTCCTCAAAAAACATCATTTTTAGAAAAAAAATTACGAAAAATGTTGCCAAAAATTGTGAATTGAAAATTTACGTTAATTTATCGTACAAAGTTTCTAGATACGGGCAATTTAACCCGCTGAACAAGAATTTTAGGCTAATTTTAATTTTCTAGCATGAACACAACTTTATGACGGATTTTTAATGAGAAATATTAGTTTTCCCACTACAGCTTCGGTAGGAAGTGGGTTTGGGGGTGATTATTGCGCTCAAAAATATTTTTTTATAGACCTTCAACAATGTTTCATAGTGACTTTCAAAATCTGA
This sequence comes from Ferrisia virgata, assembly GCA_900060175.1. Taxonomy (NCBI): domain Eukaryota; kingdom Metazoa; phylum Arthropoda; class Insecta; order Hemiptera; family Pseudococcidae; genus Ferrisia; species Ferrisia virgata. Next base: position 12,918 of record FIZR01009879.1, on the reverse strand, counting down.
GGACAGAGCCGAATTATCCGTCTCAATTGTAGGTATACGTAGATGTATTTTGTAATATTTTTGCCCTCACTTTGCTCGGGCAATACCTACTTCCTGACTTTCCTGCAGTAATGGATCGAAAATAAGGCCGAAAAAGCAACGTATATATTTTTTTTAATGTGTATGAATCTGGTATATTTGAAATAAAGAGAATAGTTTCATTGATGGATAAACAACGTATTAAGTAACAGATATATAAAGCGATGAAATTAAATAAAAATTCCCATACGTCGTCGTCAGCTACCATCGATCAAATATATAAGGATAAATTTCAACAAAAATCAATATTAGTGTCCCCGATTCAACTTTTTGACTTGGATGGGAAAAGGAAGTACGATGGTATCGAAACCATTAATAATAAGTAATTTTGGTACCTATAATTTGATGTCACTTGAAATAATTTCTTATTTTCTGTGGGTTGAATATTTTAGCAAATATTTGCATAAGTACACTTCTTATTGAGTACGATGATGCTTAATTGGTTAACCCTCATTTAACACGTTTGTTGTGTACTTGTACATAAGAAGACTCGACAGCGTTGCAAACGTCTCGACAAAGTGTCGTTGAAATATGCTAACGAAAGAAAATAATCATCGAGACGAGTGAATACCGAATAAGCTCGAGACCTTAGTCATGTACCTAATACCTACGTATACGTTTGGCAATTATTAAAAGTTGGTTAAACGAACTTTTAATTTATCAAGTTTTAAACGTGCGGACAGCAAATAACAAAAGTTGACAGTTTGGTGACTGCGTGTGCAGTGCACCGCGCACCGTGCACGGGAAAAGGTTGAAAAAGTAAGAAAATTTGCTTTCTGTATCGTATAACACCTATCAAGAATACGCCTACACGATTACGATCCAACGTCGAGCTGAATTTCATTTAAGTAAAATCGCGCTATGGAGGCAGCCCCTAGTCATAAAATTTTCATACGATGTTTAGTTAATTAAAAGCAACTTACATTAATAACGTAATAGGTCAGGTAGAGTGTTTTCAACGAATATTAAAACAGACAAACTAAATTTAATCTAGCTTCATAATTCAACCCGAATAGTTGACTGTTCAAGTTTTAAGCTGACTACAAGAAGCGGAATTTATTTCACGTCTGAGAGAAAAAATTTATAACGAGATTAACGTCAAAGTACTCTAATGAACGTGGATCTGGAAATACACGTACACTAAATGACTACGGGTACAACGGATTAAAAGTCGAAAAATTTTTCAAATTTTTAACGAAAAAAGAAAAAATTCCAAGATGTAGATTTCTAGCTACGTTTCGGTTCGAAGGCTTATGGAAGTCACTTTGCACGAAACGGTCGCTAGATGCTGGCTTAACGGATTTTATGGTTGTGAAATTTTAACAATTCGATGGTAGGTTCATTTAATAAGAAAGATATTTAAAGAGACGGATTGTGCTACTTGGAAAATTTTTTTAAATTAAAGTTTTTTGAACTTTTATTTATTTTTATTACATAGGAGCTGAAAGTTTTTTGTCAAAGGGTAGAAAATACGGTGTATTCTAAGAATATAGTGTTATGAATGGAATTGTGAAAATGTTAAATACTTGGAAATTTATTCAATTGATTTTTTCGTGTTTAGGGAATTTTTTTCCTCGTGAATTTGGAATTTCTTTACAGTTTTTCCAAAGATATTCCTGTAAGTACGTATCGTAGAGTTTTTTATTTTATTCAGAATAATTTTAATTTATTTATAATTTTTTTTGCGTTGAGAAAATTTGTTTTCATGTTGTGAGGGATTTTTTTCATCATTTTATATTGAAAATGCAAAGAATGATCGTGATTAAACATTATTTCGAGTTTTGAAGCTGTAAAATGACATTTTAAACGGTTCTTTCATCATTTTCCCAATCTTTTTGAAGATTTTAAACAATTTTTAAATTTTTTGTATTATTTTGAATCGTAAATTAACATTTTTACCTATTCTTCTGATCATTTTACAGTTTTTTACATTTTTTGAGCTGTAAAATGATATTTTGAGGGATTTTTTTCGAATAGTTTTTCATTGTGTGAGCAAAAAATTAAATTTTTTGGAATTTTTTTTTTTACTTTTTTTCGTTTTTTTGGGTGTAAAATGATAATTAGAACCAGTTTTTCATAATTTCAAATCTTAAATGCAAAAAATTAACGTTTTCTGGAAATTTGATGGATTTTTTGATTTTCGAGTTGCAAAATTTGAACGATTTTTTCATTAGTATAAAAAGCTTTGTGTAGATTTTTTCGAAAAATTTTCAAACAATCGAATTTTTTGTAAATGTTACTTTTTGCGCATTTTTATGATTTTCTGAAAAACAATGAAGAAAATTTTTTCTTGAGAAACACGCTCTTCCCCCAAAATGGATGTAGGGACATCAATTTTCGATAGTTTGGCGCAATATTTCAATTTTATCCCCTCACGGGCCATTTTTCAGAGGCACTCAAAAATTATCATTTTCCCCATCTTCTAATGCAAATTTGTTAAAAATTGAAAAAAATGCATTTTCGAAAAAATTTTTATCAAAAAGAACACATTTCATCTATTTTAGGCTCTAAAAGGCAATTTTTCATTTTTTTTTCTTTTTTTGAGTAATTTATATTGAATTTTTCTGCACAGTAATACCAATTGTGAACACCTGTGAAGGGGGGGGGGGAATGGATCTCGAATGGACGAACAATTTCGAATGTGAAAAAAAATTCTTGAAAAAATACGAAAAATCCATTCTTTAAGCACCCCTGAAAAATCCTGTTTGGGGGATAAAATGAAAATGTTGCGCTGAATCAGCTAAAAATTCATGTCCTACGTACATTTTAGGAGGTCGTGTTTTCCAAAAAAAATTTCAACTATGGGTATACTTAGTATGTTTTTAGAAAATCGTGAGTATTTTTGAACATTTTTCAGTGATTGACCAATTATGAAGTCCACTGCTCATTTATCTAGATTAATGAAATATTTTATATTAATGAACAGGATTTTTCTCCTTGGTATGTCAGGTTACTTAGGTTAAAAATTTTCAAAGCGCAAAGGGAGAAGATTCAGAGTATTTGTAAATTTTTAAAATAGTAAACACTCATTCATATAAATTAAAATTATCAAAATCAGCCCATAGCATCGCATCAGTTTTTCGCCTGAAACACTTTTTACTAACTTTTGATTAGCATTTTTTTGTTTCTTTTCTTTGCTCGCAACGTTGTCATAATTCCGAAATAATGATACGAAACTTTTGATTAATTAATCGATCACAACGAATCAAAATCAAATTAAACTCTCAGCATCGTAAAAACCGGATTCGATTTGATACGTTCAACGATCAACTAACGCGATTAATTATTCGCATTAAGTACTTAAGTTACTCGAAACAATGTTACAAATTATCCAAATCTTCATCTCGCTAGTAATCTTTAATTAATCGATTGAAAAACACGAGTCGCTGGCGAACTTAGGTAATTAACCATTCACGTTGCAGAAGAACGAAAACTTAGATTTGATTCGACGTTTCAGAAATATGATTCGTGGCTTGTTTTCGCATTCATGAATTCCTACTACGTATAACCCCAAATGGTGTTTTCTTTACCAAACGAAAGCCTTTTAATAATATTCGGCATTCGACGTCATTGGAATTTTGTAAATCCTCTCGTAGTCGAAAAAAAAAAGTATATCCTCGTAACGTTTTCTACTGACTTGGCTGGAATTTTCTCAACTTACATAGTACCTACTTTTATCTTATTTTTTCAATCAATTCGTGTTTAATGTTTTCGGTGAAAAAAAAAATATATATACGTACGTACTTGGTATCTGGTTCCATTTCTAGTTATATTACGCGATGTATGGTACATAGTTGAAATTTTTTATCCAGGATTTCATTACACGATAAAAAAAAATTATCACCTGATAAGGGGCCTTACTTACCTATTCGTTATTGTTATGGTATAAGAATACTAAAGAATAGCGAAATGTATAAACATAAACAAACGTGTAGAATAATTCAAAACGTCGAGGGGGAGAAAAAAATTATAAAATCTTTACCATACCATCAAATAAATCTGAAAAACGACGCTTTGTAAAAATAGCACATACGAGAGGGCGCAAGAAGTACTCGCAGATTTCGTTTTATAACAAGAGCCTTGATCCGTCTTATGTAAATAAATAAAGAAGCCCTCATGAAACGAGTATCCTTCTAGATACGCCCGAATCCTATACAAAAGAAGAATAAAAAGAGCTGGGGAAAAAAAAAGTAAAAAAAGAAAAGGTTCAGTAATGAAGGTTTTATTTGGCAAAGACGCTAACGATGTAGCAATCTATACCATGTTCTTGGGATGAAAATTATAACGAACTGAAAAGTCCACCTTCTTCGTATTTATCGAATTATATCCGCTATTAATATTCCGTTTACGATTCGCGAGCGAGTTTAATTAAAAAATATGCTATTCGCGGTATATCGATTAGATTCTGATTATTAAATAAAGTTCATAGTGTTTAGTAACAAATAGAATTTCCTTCATAACGTTGAAACAATACGACAACCATTATGCACCTCTTTTGTACGTATGCACGTCTATGTAGGTGCGTTTTGTACGATATAATTGCGCAAGTTTTTGTCACATGGTAATAAATTATATACGAGCGAGTTCGTCGTGTAATTCTTTATGTGTACAAAAATGTAGGTATTTTGTTATTCGATCATACAAGGTGTTTTTTTTTTTATTTTTTATTCTCAATGTTTTGCGAGCATGCTTTCCATATACTCGGTGCGTTGTGTTGGAAAATAAGTCAAGGAAAAGGAAACGTTATGATATAAATTTTAGCCGAGGTGAAGCGACGAAGAGACAACGATGTGAATTAAGCAGCAGCGAAGAAAAAGCTCGAGTTAATTTTACCATTGTGACGCTGTCTTTATTTGGATTATTGGTGGAAAGAAAAATGCTAGGTTGCTGGGTACCCAGCAGTTTTAAAAGATATGATACTCAGTACTCCTTTGGGTGTTTCGACGAGAATTTTATCGCTTCGGAATTTATTTTTTTTAATTCGGCGTATTTTTTTTTCTACATTCACTTCGGTTAAAAAATGTAAAAAAAAGGGAAAATTGTTTTTTTCGTGATTTTTTTTTTTTTTTTAAAGAATTGTTGGGTAATTTTTGTAGACGTACAGCGTTAAGCTCTCCAAGTATCAAGTTTGGAGTCTGAGCTTTGTTTTTAGTTTGGCGTAGAAAGATTTACTCCAAGAGGTAACATTTTAAGGGATTAATTCCCATTATTATGTAGACCACATTTATCCTTGGTACCCTGCTGTTATCTCGCTATATGTGAAATAAGTAAAACGACGTCGTGTCAGTTGCACGCAGACGCCTATTTGACGACATATGTTATTCGAGCACGACGACGACGCTTATTGCCCATTCCCGTACGCGTCTTGATATGTTTTTTTTTTTTTTTTTTTCATTACTTTGTTATTTCATTTCGTGATAATGGACGAACTTGGAAAGATTAGAAAGGTTAAAAGAGAAAAGTATACAGGGTGGAAATTTATTGATATATTGTATAGGACAGAAGACGAAAGAACGAAAAAAAAAAAAAAAAAAAAGTGTAAAAGGTACGATGTCATTAAAAGACTTCGGTACTTTTTATCGATTTGCAATAAGTAATAATGTTAGAACACCTGGTTTTTCTCGTCTGTTGTCTGCGTTGTGTAAAAGAAGTATTTGAAAATTGAATTTTCTTCATGAGAATGCAAATTTCTTCCAGCGCCAATTCAAAAAACAAGCACCAGAAAATAATGGTACGAGATGTAAAGATCGATAGAATACGTACTCGAATGATTCGAATAAAAGAAATTTTTTCGTGTTATTCAAGTGCGTATTGTGAAGCCGTTTCAAAGAGTGGCAAATAGTAAAGATAACTAGATTTTTATATTGGAGAAAAAATACTCGGATGTAGGTGGATTTCAGATTAATGTTGAGGAACGATGATTTTTCCCTTGTCTAGAGTGTTAATTACGTATTGAAGGAATTATTTATGTATCAGGAAGATTCGAAAGATGCATTGATTAATGGTGTGTGTATGTGTGTGTGTGTATATTGGTGAATTTTATGTTTTTTGTTGACAAATTAAGTTGTCAGTTAAGAGATGAAATTATATTTCGACTTTGAATAAGGCGGATGATAGCGTAAGATTGAATGCTCGTTTTACTTTTATTTTTGTGGGTTTTGATGTTAAAAGGTAAGAAGACAAGAAAAAATATGAAAAAAAAAGTATCGCAGTGCAGTGATTTTTCTGACCGATTTTAATAAGTAAAAAGAAGCGTCGCATTATGATGATTTTTCATCCTGATTTTCACGAATTGAAAAGATATTCGAATTGCCCCCATTCATGGAATAAAAGAAGGAGCGCTCTCTAGGATGTTTTTTCTTGACCAGTGGTAGTGGAACAGGTAGATATTGAAATGAATAGTTGAAACTCTCAAAATACAGATTTAGTACCTGTACTAAATTTACATACCAAATTTCAATTTCTTTACTCTGTTGAGAGGGGAGTCATACGAGGAATAAACTCAAAATATAAGAAAATCTGTCCAAAAAACCACATTAGGGGACGCAATGGCTCTGAAAAGTCGAAACTCCCAAAAGATACATCCCTGGCTTCTACTAAGTCTACATACCAAATTTCAACTTTCAAGATCAATTTAAAGGGGAGAAGACGAGGATCAGCCCTTTCTAAAGGTCAAAAAGGGGGAAAAACGTCGTATCTCTCCTCATAATTGATCTAGGAAGCTGATTTTAGCACTTCTCTCCGAAATTTGGGCATAATTGAATTTTGATACGAGATCAACCCTACGTGCCAAGTGCCAATCTAAGCCTATTTTACAAGTTTGATCGATTTTGGTCGGTACCAAAGTGAGGAAAAGATTTTTAGTTGGGGGGGGGATGAGGGTGGAGATACATAAATAAAAATAGATACCTGATATGGCGAAAAATGGTCGTAATGATATTCTAAGACCTCAAAACGGATTTTATTAATATTTTCCTCCCTCCTTCATCTGCTGTAGATCGATAGACCGTAGCTGTTTGATTGGGCTGTAAAATCATCGAAACCCTCAAAAGGCATATTTAAGATCTGTACAATATCAACAACCTGCTGATACAACCCGAAAATAAGACTTGGGGATGAAGCTCCTTCACAAAGGCAAATCTAAATTTATATTCGTATTCGGCAGATTCAAGTTGTTGTATGAAAACGACATCGATATTTACTACCTACCAAAAACCAAATAATTAGCGAGGGAAGTGTGGAGTACAATTTTGAGGGATCAATAAACTTTTTAATTCTTGCCTACGTTTTTCTATTGACATGATTAACAAGTACTTATTCAAAATACTGAAACTACTGCATCAAAAGTAATTTTTTTTTCGAGTGTATTTTCATTTACTTTCCAAATTGCAAGGGTTTTCAAATTTCCACTATGGTAAACCATCGTAAAATGTATATGTAATGTAAGAGTCTAAAATAAATCCGAAAAGCGTGATTTCAAAAATTTTACGAATTCGTTACCCATATTACAAAAAATAAAAAAAGTTAGAAAAGGTCGTTTGAGGTGGAAATTATAAGGTGAAGGAAGTTGAGGGAAAGGTGTTGCTTTCGTGTAGAATCCCTCTCATTCAGGTCTGCAATGTACCAAAAAATTACAGAGATTCAATGGCGTAAAAGCGGATATTTTTTGACCCCAGACGCCCAAAATTTTGCAAAATTATATTTTTGGCTTTCTAAACAAAGGCTATAGTAAGATAAGCATGGTAGATTTGCCGAAATTTTGACACCATACTTTGGTGGTGGGTGCATACTATTGGAATATCGCTGGTTTTCGAGGGGTACCTTTTTTTTTTTTTTTGAAAAACACTTATGATTTTCTTTGAAAACGCTGATCGATCGATTTGCGCAATTTTATGGTGTATAGCATATCTGTGCAAGAGGCATCCCTTAAAAAATGAACACTCCCTCCCCCCATGATTTACCACCGAAGTAACCTTTCAAAATTTATTTATTTTTTAAATAAGGATACTGGTTTGCTACGATTTTGAAACTATACTTTTTAGATGTGTACTTGATCTCTTTAAAAATTTTTTTTTTTTTTTTTCATAAGGGCCATGGTCAAAATTTGAAAAAACTCGAAATACGAAGGGGTCAAACAGAGCTATGCGGCATGGAAAAATTTGCTTTTATTGCAATTATTTTCGTATTTGGTATAACTCTAGCTTGTATGAAAGGATGCGAAAAGGACACTAATATCATGAACGTATCCGGGGTCCAAAAATGGGGTAAACAGGACACAAACTACAATTATGCCGAATACGAAAATAATTGCAATAAAAGCAGATTTTTTTCATGCAGCGTAGCTCTGTTTATCCTTCCTGTTTCGAGGAGGTCAACCCCACTTTCGAATATCAAATCCACTGCCAGTCTAAGCTTATTTCCCAAATTTTACCAATTTTGGTCGGTGTGGAACGGGGTGAAAGATATATGATTACGAGTAAAAAAAAAAATAAGATGAAATAAAAAGGAATAAATATCTGACATTGCTAAAAATGGTCTGAATGTTGTTCTAGAGAAAAAATCATTTTTTTGATACTCTCTTCTTCATCCACCGTCATAGTAGTCCGATTTTCAGTGACTAGGTGTAGGCCAAATTATTAATAAAAAATTGATTAAAAATTGAAAAAAATCGAAATCTTAAAAATAAAATTTTGCTGTGATAAAATTACAACGAAGAAAAAACCCTTATTAGAATACTTGTTTTAAAACTCTCGAATTAGATAAATATCGTATGTTTTTACTTTACGAAGAATACCGCACTACTCCGAGCATTCAAATGCTAAAAGAGAGATGGATACAATACTTCATCTGTCAGAGCTTTCAAAACTTATGAAAATTTACAATATTTTCATTTTTAATCCGATTATATATCCGGCTAAGAACCAGATAGCTGCGCAAACTTTGAATACGCGGCGACTACTTTTATGCGAAAATTTTCCCACGCGAGGCAAACTTTTCACTACTAAGTTGGATGGATATTTTCAGCCTATTAGCCACATCGGCCAAATCATAAATCGACTAACCATGTAATCGTTTTATTAGTACGATTATTTACGCCATCTTTACCAAGTAAAATCCGCCGATAGAATATTTTCCGTCCGTCGTTATAAAATGTTAACTTTAACTTGGCAGACTTGAGGCGAGAAAAATATACGAAAGACAAAGAGGTCACAGACGAATAAATGTGGCTATTTTCTGTAGCACATATTTTCTTTGCCGAAAAATATTTTCAATTAGATATTACACAATGTTAAGACTACAGCGGGGACGAGAAATGGCGAGAGAAAAGAACGTTAATGATTGATAAAAATGTAATTAGGTGAATTACCTACTCGTTTCGTTGAAATGTTTTTTAATTTTTAATTGACACGCGAGTCGTCGTTTTAAGAAGTTAATCGAATTACAAGTGCGTCTTGTATCGGAAAGCTTTTTAATAGTTTATTTTCTTGTTATTGGCTCTTTTGTCGAGGTAGCTTTGTTGACGGCGATATCGGTGTATATGTGATATAATTGAATGAAATCCATGCAATATATATTAACACGACGATAAAGTTGGTAAAAATGTGTGTTTGTGTGTAATTTACAGGGTTATTGGGCAGACAAAACACACGCTATATTGATTCGTGTACATTGTATATATGTAGTATGTATGCATGTATGATATATATATGTATATAAATGCATTGCATACACTCCCAGATCTCTATACCATTCTTCGAATTGGTTCTTTATTCGAATTGATTTATTCATATTAGGTACAGTGAATACACATACGTAAGTCTGCTGATGGTATTGGTGTTTCTTTTTTTTCTTTTTTTTTTTCAAAACCAACGAGAAGCTTGGCAATTTTACATCAGTGTGTGGATATGAAAAGCCCTTTAAGCGAGAATTTTCGTATTACGTAATTGAAAAAACTGCAGACAACATGGTCTCGTGTATCGAATACCCTGCGGATATCAAGTTTATCCCTGGGAAACGGGGGAGCTGGGAACCGGCGATGAGGGTGCAGTTTCGCTAAAAGAGAAACGTTGTCGTACAAACATCGCGTATACATATTATTCGCGTCCAACTGAACCAGAAATCGTTTATTTTATGCTCACCATAGAGCGACACTAATGCTCCGAGGATTAAACCACCATCAGCATCACCATCAGCATCAGCATTGTAAAAAGTAACTAAGTTTTTCAAATTTAACGCGGGGTTAATTTTTGTACGCTTTGAAGACGAGCAATCGTCGAGATAGCGAGTGGATGAAGGGTCGAGTAATGCGATTATGAAGTTTATCAAGTTGCCGAATGAAGGCGAAGATGACGATGACGACGCGACGCGACGTCCCGTCCGTCCAAAAACACTATGCTCGATGCGGTTGCGAAAAATAACGCACGTTGCCGAACACTGTCGTCGAGTAAAAGTTTTAACCATCGTTAAATTGAGTGGATCCGTCGAGACCGATTGTTTCAAAATTTATAATTTTTTGTCTAGATGTTACGCTACGTATGCGAAACGAAGCGATTTTATCCGCGAAATTTTATACAGGGTGTTCTGTAATTGTGAAGTATTCCTGATGCGATACTATAAGTAGTTAGAGCAACTTTGATTGTTTTTGTGTGTGATGTTTTGCCGTACTTACAGAATAACAGGGGCTAGATTGAAAAAAAAACATAAGTTTTTGCAGTAATTATTCGCTTGATTTTATTTTTATTTATTCATTTATTTATTTTTTTTGATTGAGCCGAGTTGGATTGAACTTATGTTTGTAATGAACTTAAATTTTCGAGAATGGAGGAAGTCTGAGTGCATTTTGAAATACCATGAACCCTCTCAGTTGCTGAATTATCTATCCAAAATTTTACTCAAAACTCAAAATTGGTAGCGAAATGAGTAATACCTAAGTATGAATTTAATTTCTGCATCTCGTTTTAGTATGATCAAAAATACGTTAAAGAATATATGGTTTCAAGTGTACAGTTATGCGTGTATATCTATGAAATTGTTGTAAATATATGCTATGAACAGATGTAGGGATAAACAGTCTTTGATGTATCCTCTTCATGAAAAAAATTTCAAAATTTCACATCTCACGTCGCCAAAACTAAAATTATGGAGAAATCATGGAGTAATAGATGAGGTCATAAGTCCAACTTGGTTTTTATGAAGGAAATTTTCAAAATGAGCTGGGATCCAAATAAACTTAAAAATTCTCTGTAGATTGGGTTCAATATGAAAATTATAATTGAACGTCGTATAATGCTCACAAACTCTTGTGACATTTAAACAACCGAAATTAAAAAAAATTGATGTGACAGGAGGAGTACGGAATTTTTAAGGAGGTCAGACTCCCTTAACCATTTCTTGGCGACACTTTGGCATAAAATACACCTTTGTACAACTACGAGTGAGTAATTCAATTTTTTTTATATTTTTGCCTTTCGTGTACCTCTGGACCTAAGTTTTCAGGCTTTCCGGAAATTATTAACTGTTAGATCTGTTCTGCTCGTAATTACAATTTTCTGATTGCGTTGGCCGTTTGAGCGAATAATACATCTAAAAATCGTGATTTACTGGTACTATACCAACTTTTAATGCTGATTCAGTTGCAGATCTGTTGATATTCCAATTCTTTCCGAAGACATAAAGTAACATTTTGTACTGTGTGATGATTAACAGTTCACTAATCTGTTGTTTTTATTTCGTTTGTTTCAGGTTAGTATTAAATTTTGAAAATTTGAGAAAATGAATCGCTGATAGTTCCTCCGTAATTGAGTAAGTTATTGCTGAATCATAATGAATATAGTTGGACTTATTTCAATACCATGATTTGAATAGCTCACCAAATTTTATTATATATACAAAAATATGTGTGAAATGGAGGAAAGAAATAGCAGAAGTAGAATTTAATGATTTGGTGAGTGGTAAAAGATATAGTCTCAAGCATAATGATATAAAAATCATTGAACACAGTATACATGTTTCACCTGGCTTGAAATATTTTTCGGGGAGGGGGAAGAAAGTAAATCCAATTTTCGTTTTTAGTTGAAATGTTTCCCGTGAATGAGTGTTTGAGTGACACGAAAACGAAGTTTTGAAAAAAGTGAGATTATAGCGATATTGGCCCCTGATTCGAAATTCTCCAAAATGTTACCTTTGATATGAAAACTTAAATGTTCGGACAGTTTAAAAAAATGTTCGGGAACACAAAAATTATGGTGGTAATAGGTGAAGTAGGAGGATTGGGAGGGGGGAAAGCTCTCGGGAGTATTAAAATGTTAGCAAAATTTCAATATTTTCATCGATTTTCATTATGTTCTAAATATTTTTTTTGAATTCAATTGGTTTCAAAATGTTTCTAACCATTTGTTAGATATTTATCGTATACAGAATAGCTGGGGGGGGGGCTAATTCAACATCTCAGTGCCCTCCACCCCGTTCCCTAAATCCACCTTTGATTACGGTGTAAATTTTGAGTGGAAAAAAGTAATCTTCGTAATTTTCTAAACTGTTTAGTTGTTTGTAAAGCTCTTTTGATACGATAATTTGTCAAAAATCAAATACTTTTTGAGAAGTATAAATTTTGAGATTTTCCAAAAAGTGTAATGAAAAGTTGAAAAACTACGATAATTGTAACATGTTGGGTTAGAGAGGATATTGAGACTTATGGCTGGTGCTGTAATTTATCTGAACTGTGATTCTTGCTTCTTAAATGTGGAACAGACTGTCATACATTCATATTCATACATATAACTCAGATTGTTTTTTTTTTTTTTTTTACTTTTTTATTATACTGGGCGTGTATAATTGCCA